>DVZL01005126.1:0-12308 GCA_018236625.1 Lasaia peninsularis
AAAAACGCATCAAAATCCGTTGCTTAGTTTTAAAGATTTAAGCATACATAGGGACAGACAAAAAAAGTGACTTTGTTATATACACACACACACACACACGCACACGCGCGCGTGCGCACACACGCACTCACGCACGCACAACAAAAATACTGAGTTTCTTTCATCAGACTTTCTGCATGAGCCCGATCCCGACTCGATGTATTTTTGAAACATATTTACAAATACCAATTGTATTGTCCATTTGAATGGCGTTCTGAATCTGAATCTTAAAAACTGCACAACATTCATTACACGTACAATGGAGTTTAAAAATTCGTCTGCCGAACTAACTCCACAATGGAATACGTGTACTTCTGCTGGCTCACAAAAGTGACGTGCGAGGAATATTTTGGTAATATTTAAAATGTTGGCTTTGAAACTTCTAAAAGTGCACTACTATGTTGCTATTATATACTTTGACCAACATTTTTCAAGAGCTAATAAGGGTTATATACAAGTACCCGGACCACCACGTTATTCTGTGCAAAATAAGTTATCTGCCTCCTTACCAGGCAGCTCGTAAGAGGCGAGAATAGGTTAACTGGTTCAGCACCAACAAGACCACTGGTGGTACAGTGCTATGCAGCAACCCACCCGCTAAGGAATCCACTACCCTACCTATTCCTCCTGCCAAAATGACATTGTCGTTTTCCAGATAACACCCCGGCCTTACGACTGTGTCGCACCTACAAAATCTATAGTATATATAGGCCAGGGTCGTCTCTTACCAACAAGGAAGCTGTCTGCCTCTTCGCTGTCTTATTCTATAAAAGTATAGTCTCAATTCGTTTGTGAGTATATTACGTGGATGGATTTTGATGATTTTTATTTCGTTAGTTAAATTGTACATCTGACTTAGCCGCATATACATTTCACGGCATTCGGTCCATTTTTAAAATGTCCTAAACACAAAACATTATTTACTTAAATTTGATGAAATTAAAATCGCTTTTTTGCAGTTATACGTTAACGTGTAAAAAACAAAAAATAGGGTTACGTTGATATATAAAATTTTGGTGTCCCAAGTGTCTGTTTATCCTCAAAGGTTCCCCTCTTTATAGGCTCATATACAGGGGGTGGTAAACCTCAACGAATACCCTTAATCATCCTGCGGTTATCCAAGGGTCCAGTTAAGGAGTTGCCGCAAAACATATTATTGTAGCCCCCATGTACCCTTTATTATTTGAGATAAGGCTCTACATATCATGCTCAATCTACGAAAACTCAATTTATACGACTCTGCTTTTTTTGATCACCTTTTTGGTCCAGGGGTTACTAAAAATACTAGGTGTTTATTAATCTATACACATACATAAATTTTTTATTAAATACAAAGGCATTTATACATTATTTACAAGACATATACCAAAACAACATTTTTTAGAATTTTTGTCTGTCTGTTTGTACCCGCTAATCTCTGAAACAGCTGGACCGATCTTGTTGGGACTTCATTGGCAGACAGCTAATGTAATGAGAAATGGCTTAGGTTACTTTTATTTTAAAAAGGTAGAAAAAATAATAAAAAAAATGCGGACGAAATCGGACGGATAAAATATTTTTATGGCAAAAGACTGGAAACAGACGACTTTCCTGAGACAACTCCACCACTCTCATCGGCCGGAGTTTTAGGCTACCTAATGGCCTTACCTTCTGCTCCAAACAGTATTATATATCAAGAATAGGTAAGGTAGATCCCTATCTGAGCAAGCTGATGCACAGCACTCTACCACCAGTGGTCTACATTTTTTTTTTGTATTTTATGACGGTTAAAAATGTATTTATGCCAAAATGATAAATAACTTTTTAAAAAACCTTGACAAAAAATATATTTTTAATTGACTTCAAAAATTAGGAAGTCGATTTAAATATACTTATGTTGTATATCACGCGATTACTCCGCTGATAGAATACAATAGAAAATATTTTATTTCACATAGACCTTCACATAGACGCGTCTATATAATTCTAAAATTTATTACCGTAAAAAAACCCGCGGATCTTGTCTTGCATACTATGCAATGTTTTTTAGTCAAATCGAAAAAACTCCTGTAAGTCCGATCTGAAGCAAAAAGTTTTGGGAGGACGCAATAAATAAATAAATAACATAACTCATTAGAACAAGCATAATTCTCAAGCATTTTGTCATCTTCATTTTCTTCAATATTATACTAACCTTTTTATATCATTTAGATTTAATACACAACTTAGGTACTATGATAATTACTACCCCACTACTTACTGTTTGTTACGTTGAAGTTAAAATTATTTAATTTATGATAAAAAGTTATAATCCAGCCGACATCATAGTAAAGAAAATAAAAATACTTATATGCTTCCCCGTGTTGGTAAGGACTCTCTGTGTAGAATAGAACAACTAACTACCTTCCTACCAGGCAGCTCGTAAGAGGCGAGCATAGATTATCTTGGTCACTTCCAACATGACTACTGGTACGAGAGTGCTATGCAGCAACTTCTCTGGGTAGGAACTCCTTACCTATTCCTGCCGCAATAATGACATTGTCGTGTTCTGGCCCGGAGTATGTAGGGTAGGTAGGTGGGGTAGCCGGTAGACTTGCACATGCGGTCTAACTGCCCGACCACAGACAGTGACGCACCTACAATATCTATTGTGTCTATAGTCCACGGTTGTCTCTTACCAAGTAGTGTGCATGCATTTTTTTATGGAATAAGACAGATAACATGCACATGTTATCTGTCTTATTCCATAAAAAAAGACTTTATTACAAATCGGATCGATTTGCAACTCACCTACGGTCTACATACCTTGATTCTTTTACCACGAAAAAATCAAAGATAAAATATACAGTTGAGTTTTGAAAAAAGTAAAGGAAAGTCATGAAAGTAATAACTAATTAGTCACTTTAGAAAATCTCATAAAAATTAAATTTATGAGATAAATTAATGAACATTTATAATGCTAATGATATTTACAAAATGTTATAAAGAAATAAAGTCGAAAAGTCCAATTACGGGATTAATTATGTACGCAGTTGTCATCTTTGGAGTTTCTGAACGGACATAAATCATTTGGAGGCCGCTTTCGGCGCATCGCTTGTTGAAATTAAGTATCAAGACTTATTGTTGGAAATAATTATGGTTATACAAGCATATTATTAGAAAACTTGATGATAAACTTTCAAATGCTGTAAATAATTATAAAAGTCATAAAGAAAATTTTTATGAATGTAATCTTATTATCACACGTAAAAACACTTAAGTTAAAAATAAAATACCAAAAAAATATCGTCACGGGCACATCCGTGAAAGAGTTGGCAGAGGTACATATGACGACGATGTGCGGTATGTGAAATCTGAAAATCACTTTTTTGACAGGGATCTGCAACGTACATAATGTAAGGTTTTATTAATAAAAAAAGCCAGAAAAAATAATAAATTTTATTACGGTTACAAGGACTTCATTCTTTCAAAAATTAAATAAGTCTTCGCACTAAGAAAAAGGTACATTTTGCACGCTTAGAATTAAAGTGACCGAATTCAAAAAATGCAACTTGTGATGTGAATAAATCAGAAAGAAAGTTTTAAAAATTATAGTGTTTAAAAATCCTGACGTATTATCTATTTCGTGCTTCGCCAGCGATTGGTTTAAACCAAATTTTTTTGATTAGCCATTTGAGTACACTGTTTGTGTATGTAAATTTAAATTTATAGTGAAATGGTAAAATTGAGTAAGTATTACATACATTTTGAGTTTAGTCGCTATAATACTAAGCGTGCTCCGGGTCCTCTGTAAAGAATAGACCAACTGCCATCCTACCAGGCAGTTCGTAAGAGACGAGCATAGGTTAGCTAGGTCACTACCAACATGACCACTGGTGGTAGAGTGCCGGGCAGCAACTCGCCCGGGTAGGGATCCACCGTCTTACCTATTCCCGCCGCCATAACGACATTGTCGTGTTCCAATTCGGAGGCTAGGGTAGCTGGTTGACTTGCACATAAGGGCCTAACACCCCGACCACAGTGCAGCGACGCACCTACAACATCTCTGATGTCTATAGACACGGTTGTCTATTACCATCAGGAGACTCGTGAGCCTATTCACCGTCTTATCCCATTAAAAATAAACGATATATACACTCATATGTAGTTTAAATATAAAGGTAAAGGTACTGGAGATCACACTCCTAACGGCCTCTTCCTAATGCATAGTATTCGACTCACTCTAGACTATCCAACTTCTCTTTCTTCCTGTTGTTTGAAGTTGACCAAGTTAATATAAGCCGGCATTATAAAAGTAACATTATTAACTCTATGATAATGGGATAGACTTTAATATGAGGAGAATTATTTATGGTAGACAGGGTATTTATAAATATAAATTATGTGTTAAAATAATTGCACAACACATTATGATAGAATGATGTGTTGGTATAATTAAAAATTTTTGTTATTGTAACAACTGTTAAACAAATTCGGCAAATAAAAATTTCAAATTTGGTAGTTGTAAAAATCTAAGCTAGCGAAGGGCAAACGGCAGAAAGCGATTTGGTTTTATACTATGTATTTACATAACTGGTCTAAATACCGCGAAAAGTATTCTCATAACAATGGAATTTGGAAATTAACGACTATTTCACAAGACAGACGACTAAACAGCGCCATCTATTTGTTGAAAATGAAATTAATATTTGAAATAGTCATTTTTGTAACTTTATTGATGAGAGTTTCGCATTACTGTTCACTTTTATAGGTCGAAAATATGAAACTGTTCGAATATCTAACGCAATTTTATATGTACCGTCAATGAAATATGGATTCTACAAAGTCAAATGCACTGGAAGATATCCAAAGCATCAAATTCATTTTTCGTCAAATGTGCTGCCAATATTCAAGGATGATATTCGGAGTACTCTAACGATGTTATTCGAATATTCTGTGTATTGCACAAAACTCACGTTTCACTTCAATTAAAACCTCAACATGATAAATGCGATTAATATTTCGTAGCTGGCAACACAATGCCTCTGGTAAAAAAATCTCGTTACGTACGTCTAAAAATATCGTTACGTCTACACAAACTACTTGCCCACAATGGCAAAGATACATATGCACCTACGGTTAAGAGTAAGCCGTCGGAATTTATAGCATTTTTGGAGGCATATATTGAAGCAAGTGTTTGCTTAATGAGTGTGATATTTTAATACATGTATTTTGGAACCTTTATCTGAGTTTTCCCCAGGACCGATAAACGATTCGTATATTTTTGTTCCATTCTTTATTTTTTCGAAATTGATGCCTTTTTGAAACAAATTAACAAATTTCTCCCATATGCTTCCAGTTATATGTGTATACTTTTATAAATAATAAAGAGAATTAAATTTATAAGAGACGTACCAAAGGATTTTTTTCTAAATCAATTGGTTTTGGCGTAATAAAGGAATACATATTTTCGGAATGTTTTTCCAATTCTGGCGTTAGCAAGGCGCGAAAACGATGTACTCGATATTCAACCTTATGCCTGCTAGATACGGTAGGCCCGATCGACTCGATCGAGCCGGGTTCATAGGCCTGTCTTGCGTAGGAACATTTTTTGGGAGCTTACTCCTAACTAACAATATTTGGTCCCATGATGTGATGGGTGGCATAACTATACCGGGCCCAAATCCCGGGTTTTGTACACGATGTTTTCCATCACCGTTGAATCACTCATAAATTGTACCTACTTATGTTAGAAAAACTTATAGGTACATGGCTGTGTTCGAACCTGTAATACCGAAATGGAAGCCCGAAGAACCTAGCACTAGACTACCGAGGTTATTTAATTTTCAAGTGATTATTTGTCGAATATGTGTGTTTAAAAGTTAATCCAAAAACTAGAGTTTTTAATTATACCAACATATTCTACTACAATTATATACTAATTATTTTATTATTTATAAACATTAATTTACACTTGACTTATTTTTTAACCCTGTCCACTAAAAAGTACCACAGTTTCCAAACCTAGCTAGATAGGAGAAGAAACGACAAAACAAACTCCCCGGCAACCAGGTGAAGGCCTCATTATTTTGTACTACCATCGTTTCCAAACCAAGCCAGTCAGGAGAAGAAACAGCGAAACAAAATCTCCGGCAACCATGACTACTTTCATAAACTTTAAAGTATATTAATATTAATTTGATGATTATAATTCACAAAAATATCTGCCCTTTAAAGGGTGTATGTGTTAATAAAATAATCAATACAAGCGTGCAAAGCCGCGGGCGGAAAACTAGTATACTATAACTCACAAAAAATGTCAAGGACGGCGATAAACGCTTGTACTATTTTGAGAATGATGTTAAATATTTCATTAAGACAGCTGTAAGGAGAGTTCTTCATTCCAGAAATACTTTCTATTAATACATCGCTTAAGTTAGGGTTATCACTTGTCAGTATTTAAACGGATCAAACGCTTTTCACCAAACATGTCTAAGAACACTCGCACATAAGTCAACTTTAACGAAAAAAGAATGAAATTGAAATCGCCTCATCCGTTCGGGAGCTACGATGCTACAGACAGACAAGTCCACAGACAGACAGACAGATACGTCCAACTTAATAAATGACACCCCTCTATTTACGTCGGGGCCCAAAAATAACAGTGAAAAAGTATTTTGATAATACCGAATAACCGGTCAGATAAATTCTACAAAAATAATTCTTTCAAAAAAAGCGATAATGTGGGCGATTAGTAAAAGTATTAAGTGACAACCCTAGCATTGGCTAACAATAGAAAAGTCGTATGTTACAGCCCCTAGGAACTGGGAACAAGATTAATTAGCGTCCTGAGTAGCATCCATCAAGTATTTAGATGTGAACAAGGAGCTCGCGCTATACGCCATTAGCGAGTTAAAAACTAGCGCTGGCATCTGCTAATGATGGAACGTTTGTTAATAATGAGTGTTAAAAAATTGGCCAAGTGTAAACTGAACTCGCGCGCAAAGGGTTTCTTACCATATAAATTACCAAAAACGCAAATAGCGTTTTTTAAAATTGGTATATCCATCAATTAATAAGTAAAGTCCATTCGTTTAGATAGTGCCGGCACACACACACACATAAGACGCACGCGGCGGCACCTTTGCCTAAACGGCGACATCCTTCAACACGTGTTGAGGCGGTGCGTGGTCAACCCTATCTCAGTGAATGGAGTTTATATAGCTTACGCGATACATTTAAAAGTATTATTTTCATAGTATTGGAAGGCAAACAAGGAGACTGATTCCCTGATGGTAAGGAATATACGTCGCCTAGATATCTAAAATTGCCTAGATATCTCGCCTAAAATCAAAGAAGGTAATGGTGCGTTGCTAACTTGAGGCTGTGTTAGAAAGCCTCTGCGAAAGTAAGTTAACCATCTACCTCACCCTCCAAACCAGAATACGTAGAATGGCAAGCACTGACGTTATGATGTCAGGTATAGGTAAGGAGGAAGTACCGATCCGGACGAGTCGTTGCGAGAATTATACTACACAGGTTTCTACACAAACCACGTGGAGACATGACTATCATTAGGTGTTCTATCCTAAAAGATAGATGTACATATGGTCTGATTCCTAGGCGCACTGTAGGTTATCTCATACTAATAATTAGCGACCCGACCCGGCTTTACACAAGTATTATACATTCAATAAGCATACAAAAGTTTCTCTTGAATCACTCTATATATTGAAAAAAGCCGCATCAAAATCCGTTGAGCAGTTTAAAATATCTAAGCATACAAAGGGACAGACAACTAAAAGTGACTTTGTTTTATACTATTTAATAATAGCTTAATGGTAATTTCAACAAGATTTAAACATGGCGAGTATTATAACAGCAGGATTAGGTAAGGTCGTATTAAATTAGGTAAGAATTTTCGTGGTCACGGTGTTATTGACAAAAATAGACGCTGGCTCTAGTATAAAAAAGTAATTGACCTATATCCTTTTACAGAGCCCGTTATCAATACGAAGATAATATATTTATATCAAAAATTATATTTAGAATGGAAGTTGGTCCCTACTCCGAGATCTCTTCAATCACAATGGAACCAAAAGGTAATTACGAGAGGCCCTCAAAACCCTTCCTTTTACTACTTACCCTATTTTATTTATTGGATAATATTCTTAATTTTGTATAGACGAGACGTGTTTCCTTATAATACTATGAATGGTAAAAAGTGTATAAATAATCCGTCGTGTTTTGACGAACACTAACATAAACCTTATATCGACGACTAATCGTGGGTGCCTCGAGTATAAAGATACCTAAATTTTTTGGGTTCCATACCCAAGGGGTAAAAAACGGAACCCTATTACTAAGACTTCGCCGTCCGTCTGTCCGTCTGTTCCTCTGTCTGTCATCGGGCTGTGTCTCATAAACCGTGATAGCTGGAGAGTTGAAATTTTCAAAGATGATGTATTCCTGTTGCCGCTATAATAGCAAATACTAAAAACAGAATAAAATAAATAGGTATATATAAAGTTGCTCCCGTGCAACAAACTTGATTTTTTTGTCGTTTTTATAGATAATGGTAAGGAAACCTTCGTGCGCGAATCTGATTCGCACTTGACGGATTTTTTATTTATTTCACTAATTTCCTTCGCCAGACTATTACTTAAGATGATACCATCCAAATTGGGTAATTAGTTTTTTTTCAGATACACAGAAGGTTCTTATTGAGCTAAAACCTGAAAAAATTACAAGAAAAATAAGAAAAAAACACTATTTTCACCTTTTACATAAGTACATAAAGGAATATTTCAATATAAACGACAGTTTTCAAATAGTTTTGTTAATTTTTGTAATTTTACTTGTCCCGGGAAAATTGGGAGAAAGTGCTGAATTGATCTTAAAATAATCACCGTTCTCATATAACTAGCGCCACCTAGTATCATAGTCTGACAACTGGATGTATCTAGAAACTGTGCATTTATTATCTATGCTTTTTATAAAACCATACTGTCAGATCTCTATAAAACTCCACATGGTCGTTTTATTCAAGGAAAAGATTTTTTTAAAAAATAACGTAAATAATAATTTCGACGTAGACTTTAAAATGGAGGTGGTTTTTAGTTTATCTGTACGTTTGTTTTTGTCCATGTTTATGTATATTTGCGCAACTACTTCGTGAAATGTATTTTCATTATTCGTTTTAATAATAAATCATACTTCAGATGGTATCTTATTATTTTTATAGGTATTTCACATACGGACAAAAAAGCCATTTATCTTGACATCATAATAAAGTTCAAAATGGTTTTTAGGGTTTCGCACTCTGAGGGTAAGAAATTACTAAGACTATTACTAAGACTCCACTGTCCATCTGTCTGTCTGTCACCAGGCTGTATCTTATGAAGCGTGACAGCTAGACAGTTAAAATTTTCATTTTTAGAACACAATAGCAAGCAATGACGTAATGGCACGTTAGTGTATATTAGAAACAAAACTTTTTACCTATTATTAAGGATTATACGTATAAATGCTTAAGATATATAACTTGAAGCGATTCGAGCAGAAATACTCCGGTTTCGTTGAATATATTTGAATAATTTACATACCAATTCCAAGAATGCAAGCAGAAGTATGTTATTTCTGCGGAATTCTCTCAGTATTCAGCGTTCCTTCTTATCTTTTCAAATGACACGGAGATAAGTGTTTTGTGCTAGCTTAAGCATATATTCTACGTAATTCACCAAAAATGCAAATGGCCGATTTATATTATGAATAACGGTTTTAAAGAGTTTATTAATTTTTCCAGCATTTAAATATCGGTAAATAAAGCTTATACTAAAAGGTTCACAATATTTTCTTGGCCGGGGACCATTGTTATACCATTCTTGTTAGCAGGTACCACAATGTAAGTATAATAAAAATCCGTCAAGTGCGAGTTGGACTCGCACACGAAAGGCTCCGTACCATTATCAATAAAAACGGCAAAAAAATCACGTTTGTTGTATGGAAGTATATACATATTTATTTGATTCGGTTTTTAGAAACGACAATAGAAATACATAATTTGTGAAATTTTCAATTGTCTAGCTATCCCTGTCCAAAAAATACAGCCTGGTGACAGACATATAGACAGACAGACGGAAAGTAAAATCTTAATATTAGGGTTTCGTTTTTACCCTTTGGTTACGGATCTCTAAAAAATATACAGATTAATTTTATAGGATATTCTAGTTTATGATGATATTTAAGATTTTAATTTTCATTATAATAGAATTACGAAGGTTTCTAATTCCATGTTTAAATACTTCCAGTTTATATATTGTTCTGGAAATACCTACTGTCTTACAAAATTCGAGTGTTCTCCCGTACGAATAACAAAGGACCTGGCAAATCTCTCAGTTCGTGCGCTCTACCGCACCAAATAATAATTAACTCTATATGGTAGCGCAGTATAGTTTTACTATAACCTGGCTGTGCCCGCAGTCACATTTTTATTAAAAAAGAGCACCTTCATGCCTATTATCCCCGAAATAGTAGGCAGAGGTGTGCTACTATATTTACGTCTCGTGAGTCCAGTAGATATACTAGAACACACCCACGATTAGCCAAGGTACTAGGGCCCATAATGTGATATGTGGCAAGCCTATCGTCACTTCGAACACATTCCGATCCCGGGCAATGTAATGCTTAATCATAAAAATCTGAATAATATCTAAGAAAAGTTCTCTAACCTGGGAATTGAACCCGTTACACCACAGGGGAGGTTACGTTTTTATTTAATTATTTTATTTTATACATTTCAAAATTAAATTCTAAAATAAAAGTAGTCTAAGGCATTCCTTATTAATTTAAATGGCTTTTAGTGAAAACCCCGTCAAAATTGCTTCAACAGTTTCAGAGATTCGTGGATGCAAACAGACAGACATACAACAATTGTAAAAAATATGATTTATTAGCTTGTAAATATACATATGCATTTAGTAAAAAGCGTTTATTTTAATATTATATACAGACACTCAAATTCTATTTATTTGAATAGATTAACATTAGCAGCTAAAAGCCTTAGTGGCTTAGTGTTAGCGCTTCGAGCTTCCATTCGAGTAGTACAGGTTCGAAACTCAGATTGCCTCACTAATGACTTTTTTTAACATAAATACTAAATATACTTAATACTCTAAACAAATATCAGTTTCTAAACATCCACAAATCATATCTCTACAAGAATAAATTTAATAAATATCCTCAAAATCAAATACATATCTTTATGTTCATAAAAATGCCTTTCCCCGTTGAGAATCGAACCTGAAACACATGTTAGATCTGTTAATCCCTCCCCTCCCTTGGAGGATTTTGCAATCAATATACTAAAGTACAAAATTTATGTTTTGATATTTTATAGATATTTTACGCTTATCTATCAACGGATCCCAATAATGGCTGCATTTCAAATCTGCTGTCTAAAGTCTAGACCGGTCCTTATAAATATAACGACTAGGTACATTTAAAATTTTATGTTTTTATATTATATTTATGAACTAGATGTTGCCCGCAGTTTCGCACGTATGTAACTAACATACAAACTAAATCTTGAAAATGTTTATTCCCTTTTCATCCAACATTCATCCCTTCTTTTAACCCCCTTTTTGTAAAAAAAGTAACCTAGTTCTTTCTCAAGGTCAACTCTATGTGCTAAATTTTAACAAAATCAGTTCAGTCTGAAATAAAAGTTGTCTGAAAAAGATTAATCTTTATACACGTTGAAGTTTCACCAAGCGCCAACAATGAAATATATAGGTAAACTACGTATTAATTTACCTATTTTATATATTCCACTAACGACCCGCCCCGGCTTCGCACGGGTATACTATTCATGTTATATACATCAAAACCTTCCTCTTGAATCACTCCATCTATTAAAAAAACCAAATAAAAATCCGTTGCTTAGTTTTAAAGATTTAAGCATACATAGTGACCGATGGAGAAAATGACTTTGTTTTATAATATGTAGTGATGTCGGCGCCAGCGGCGGCAACATTTTATTTAAATCCTACTAATATTATATTCATTACCTTTAACGAAAAAAATACTGTTAAGATTTTCACGAAGTCTTACAGTAATGTAGCATATATATAAGAACAAATATAAAATATACTACTTTTCTTCTCAGATTATAAATTTCTCAGATTGTAAACAAAATAAATAATTTTCAATTAAATTCTAAGAATTCCACGTGTATTTCTTAGAGCAGACTTCTAATGAAGACAGGTAGGTGTAGCAGATAAATGACCGGTAGACGTCGTGCTCTCAGAAAT
>DVZL01005127.1:0-12308 GCA_018236625.1 Lasaia peninsularis
AATCGAACCCGAGCCTCGCGGTTAGTCGATGCGGTTAGGCGTGTACGCTAGCTACTCGGCCAACGAGGCGGTCAAATATATTTCACATAACTTTTAAATGGCTAAACTGATTGCGTTGTATACGCATATTTTGATGGTTTCCTGTATGATTCAAAAATACGATTGGTCCCGGTAGGTGGCGCTGCTGTCATTATGTCAACTACGAACTAACCTTATATAAACTTATACCTTATATAAACTTTCATACATCCATCAATTGAATTCTATTAGGAGTTCCTAGTGATCTATAACTTTTCATACTAAGCTATCAGGGATAAAAAAAATGTAAGCGTAGGCGTGCAAACTTTATTATCAACAATATGTAATAACTTACCATTTTTTCAGAGACATACCAGACCAGCTGGTTCACTGGTAACTCGAGGTTAGGACGACTTACTTACCATCTCAACAACGAAATTTTATCATCGATGATGTTTAAAGGAAATGTTTTTATCAACAGATTCCACTGTCTCGTTGGTCGAGATTTTGATTCTCAAAAGGAGCAGCAATTTATTTGATGAACAAAGATTTCTATTTTTATGAGTCGAGATATTCATTAAAATTATTGTGGTATATATGTAAGTGCTTGTATTTATTAGTATAGCACCCATACTCGTAATACAAGCAAATAATTAGCTATTTTGGAGTTTAATAAATTCATGTAATTTTATTATGGATATTAATAAAAATCTCTACTTATTTCGCTTCTGATATTCGAAAAACATGCTTCCACCACGACTCTGTTATCCAACTTTATGTTTTGTAAAAGTACATGCCATTTCCTGATGTACGGCGATAAGAATCTAGTTAAAAACATACAGTAAAAAAATGTTAACAGTACTTTACTAATCGGATGAATAAGATTGGAATAGAGGTCTCTTTAGTAAGATATGTTTTACCAGAACGAGTGAGTCGTGACACTCTTTCACCAAATCATGGTCGGAGTGTTGGGGAATATCAAACCATCTTCTGAGCTGTTCATAAGAAAGCAATTTTTTGTCATATCTAAACAAATAAATAAAATTGGATTGTCTGTAAGTACCTACACGCTTAATCGCATCGACTAACCGCGAGGCTCGGGTTCAATTCCCGACGGGAACAGATATTTGTGTGATGAATACAGAAGTTTGTGTTTTCGGGTCTGGGTGTTTATAAAATTTATTCTTGTATCTATTTAAGTATTTATATGTATTAGTATCGTTGACCAAAGCATATAATTTGCTTACTTTGGTGTTAGATCAATTCGTGTTATTTGTCCAGTAATAGATATTTATTATTATTTATTTATTTATATTAAAATAAACGCTTTTTACTAAATGCATATGTATGTTTACAAGGTACATATACCAAAATAATATTTTTTTAGAATATTTGTCTGTTTCTCTGTTTGTACCCGCTAATCTCTGAAACGACAGGACCGATTTTGACGGCTCTTTCACTGGAAGACAGCTGATGTAATAAAGAAAGGTTTTTATTATTTTTTTTTAAGTATATAAAATAAACTATAAGTCGCGAGCACAGCTAATATTATTATTATTGAAATAATAAAACTCGGGACCAATCCGAGTAATAGGATTTTATGGTTTTACAATATACTTAAGAGGAATAAAAAAGCACTATCAGTCTCTCATAGTCATTTATTAAACAGTAAATATTAATCTATACTATCTTTGGTCTAATTAAAAATATAAAAATTCTTACATTATAGTTTTCTTATAAGTAATTCCTCCTCAAAAAGTATTTAACACATTTAACCACCAGATTATATAACAATCGTACGAAAAAGGCTTGAAAGACCTAGATGGTGTTGCGGTGGTGGTGTGGTGGGATATTTGTACTTTTTGTACCCATACGGAAATTGTAAAGATTGTCTAATTAATTTAAATTTAAACCTTCAACACAAATCAAGAACTATCAGTCTCAAATATACAAGCGGTTCTAGAATTGATAGAGTTACATATAAGAGTTACCTTTATATAAAACAACTATTAATAAATCCACCGACACTAATTCTCCTCGAAATTTTGTAAGTCAGTTGCACATTTTTCATTAGTTTAAAAATTAATAAAAAACACCGGCCAATTGCAAGCAATATTACGTTTTACATATACATAACAACCTGGTACGTGTTTCGGTGCGTATAAAGTGAAATATTAAAATAGTATTATCGCAGACAACTTTAATTGATTCCATCGATTGTTCGTATTAAGGAAACTTCCTTAAACATTTACTCTATTCTGTTTTATATATTTGATATTACCGCGCCAACAGAAAATAAATTATCTGTGAAAATTGCAACTCTCTAGCTATCACGGTTTATAAGATACAGCCTGGTGATAGATAGACAGACACACGGTCAGATGACAAAATGAACAAATGACATTCATTGGTATTTATGTCGTTTACAAAAGTCGTATCCGAGCCTCGGACGTCGGATGTGTGCGCTGACCCCTTGTATAATTCAACTCAACGACTCAACGAGCTTGTATAATTCAACTCGCTAATTGTAACTCTTATAATAAAATAATAAAATAACATTTGCCGTATAAGAGTAGACAAAATTATGTGCACCAATCTTCATTCCAGACTATGTTCGAGTTTTGAATTGAATTATATAAAATATCTGTTACTAATTCAAGAAATACTTTTTGACAGTGTTATTTTAGTTTACTATTGGTTTTGGTTTACATTATTTTATTCAGTTAAAGTTTTACCAAAAGTGTCACCAAACACACCAAATCTCACTCGATGACCTTTCTACCTGAGATCCAGACATTCTTTTCTATTGCAACTTATGACTATTTTGAACTTAGTGCAAATTATTCAAACTTGACTAATAAATAACAAATTACGCAAATGCCAAATATTAAAATATAAAATAAAAATAATAGTTTGTTATGCTTTAGCAGTATGTATGTTTCTATAGATGCTAATTGACTCTTAACTACCTACAGCAAAACCGTCGGCCATTTTGTGAATTCATAACCAGCAAATAAATCAATGTGGCCACCTTCGCATAAACTACATTTCTACCATCAGTCTGTACAAATATCAACAAACAAAATTAACTGGGTAATACTTTTTAAATTCTGTGTCCACGTATACGTCCTTGCGGGTTTCAGTAGGATATAATTCTGCTAAATCAGAGGAACCAACAGTTTCCTGTCTCTCATAGAATTTATTATCATCTATGTAAGAAATATCGTCGAAATAAGTAGTCGTCAAATCGTTCTCTGGGTTGCTTTCGTTTTCAACTTTAAAAGGTTCGTATAGGATCGGAATCTCCTCCCTCTCGGGCTTGTAGAGCTTCCTACCTGTATTCCTATTGGGTTTGGCATCAGTGGAAGTGGTCACTTCAGGAGATTTAATTCGTTTGCTTTTATATCGTCGATTTTGAAACCATATTTTCACTTGAGTCGGTGAGAGGTTCAAGGTCTTGGCCAGCTGCTCCCGTTCTGGTGCGGTCAAGTATCTCTGCGCGCGAAATCTCACTTCTAGACTGTTTACTTGTGTTTGTGAAAATAGTATTCTGGGTTTCCGTTTTGCACTTTTGTCCTTCTTTTCCACCTTGATTACCGGAGGTCTACCTGTGGACAAAAAGATAAAAATAAATTATACAATCTCAACTGATCTAACTCAAATTAATCAAATGGGTAATCCCCGTCTTTGTAAGTATAAACCACCAGGACATCTGCTTAGCAACACATTAGGAGAGATTGGTTAAGTAAGTCATAACAAATAACACCACAGGTAGTAGACTGCTGAGTAGCGACTCGCCTGGACATCCACCGCTATACCAGCCGCCGTAATGCTATTATCGTGTTCCGGTTCAGTTTACCACCAGTGGTCATGTTGGTAGTGACCCGGTTAATCTATGCTCGATTCTTACGAACCACATCATTACCATTTTTTGGTGAGCGCCTCCGAAAACGGCTGTTTGTTTGTATTATGAGAATAACGAATAGTTAGGAAGCTAGGCAAATATATAGAAATCTTGACACTTGAGACTCAATACTTTAATTTACTTTTAAGGCTGTGTTTGACTTTTATCATCAGACAGTTCTACTTGTGCCGCCTTCCAAAATGTACTTTTACGCCTATTATCCCTAATAAGTAGGCAGAGGTGTGCTAGTAGATCCACGATTTGTAAATCCAATATACTTACTAGAACACCCACGATTAGCCAAGGTATTAGAACCCATAATGTGATAGATGGCAGCCTTGCCTACTAGTGCCGCCTTCCAATGATAAAAAATTACCTGTATTTTGGTGTATTATAGCAAACATAGATAAATTATCAGGTGGACTTTGTGGTTATATGAAATAGACGTTTTTTTGGTATCAAAGACATTTTAAGTGCGTTGCCAAATTAAAGCTAGAATGTTAATACCTTTACACGTCTGATATTACCGAATGATCTTCTAAGCCGCAACACGATAACGACAAGCATTAACGTTTAAGAGGTAAGATAAGGTAGTTGTATCAAACCCGACTAGCCGTAGCAAAATACACCACATACTTCTAGATAATAGTTAACCTGTGCAGGTTTATAAGTGGGTTTCTTTGTTACTCTTTCGAGCAAAGACTACTAAACCGATTTTCACGAAATTGTAATTGTACATCGGATTAACACAAAGGCTAATTTTTAACCGACTAAATTAAAAAGGGTACATGTTGGTCCCCCCGTGTAGAATAGACCAACTGCCTCCCCACCAGGCAGTTCGTAAGAGGTGAGCATAGGTTAACCGGGTCACTTCCAAAATAACCACTGGAGGCAGCAACTCGCTTGGGCAGACATCAACCGCCTTATCTATTCCTGCCGCCATAATGACATTGTCGTGTTCCGGTCCGGAGCATAGGGTAGCCGAAAGACTTGCACAGACAGCCCGACCACAAGCAGCGACGCATCTACAACATCTATAGTGTCTATAAGTTGTCTCTTACCATCAGGAAAACCGTTGTTCTCGTTTTATTTCATAACAAAAATGTTTATATAAAAGTCGGAGAAAACCGCAGGCAATAAGCTAAGTAAGTAGGGTAAGCGCGTTTTTATTTAATTATTTTATTTTATACATTACTTAAATAGGAATAGCCTAAGCCATTCCTTATTACATCAGAAGTCAAGTCCCGTCTAAATCGGTTCAGCCATATTAGAGTTTAAAGAGAAAAATTTTCTTAAATATGTTATTTTGGTACATGTACCCTTGCCAACATACATACACTCCAATCTGGTTAGTTATTTTGTATATTTTCAAAACTATACTTACTTGAACTTCTCCTTGGCAATGTTGAGTATTTTTGTAACTCAGTTTGGTAAGCTGGACATTCATCAACTTTATCCCGCTTCAGCCCTATCCCTGGGGGCGCATCATTCGACTCTATCTTTACAACCGCATCCATTGCTGGGTTTCCCAAAGACTCTTGATAGTTCTGATGGTAGAAGTTGTGACAATACGCATTGTAATTGTAATATTCCTCTGGGTTCCAATGGGTTTCAATGTTACTGTGTACGGGAATGTTAGGATACACCTGAGAAATGTATTCTTGGCAGTATTGGCTTTGTGCCGGATACCCTTCGTACTCGACTCTACCAACTCTATCATTTTTCCATACATCGTTACGTTCATAATAAGGCGTCTGGTTTATGTTCAAAATATCTTTGACGTAAAACGGCGTATTCAAAGTGCCATTCACATCGTCGTGCTTTCGATATTTCTGTTCGAAATAATAATTTTTATCATCATATTTTTTCTCGTCGATTTTTTTATTTGGATCGTAGAAATAATCGTTTTTCTCACTTTGTGTTTTTAAGCTGAAATATGACGTGGAAACTTCGTTGTGTTGTTCGTAGTCCATGTTAAGCACTTTCACTTAAGTTATATTAATTAAGTTATCGTTGAACCACTGACAATGGAAGACTGATGGTGTTGCGATTGAGAGTGGAAACCAATCCAGAGCTTTCTCGGTTATGGGCGGAGTCATGGTGTTATATCTATCTCGCTTCCACACATGTAAGCTCTTGGTAAGCGCGTCTCGCTCTCTCTTGCAGTGTTTGTGGATGTATGATTTCATGGTTGTTTGCGGAATACAATCAAAGTGGCGCTAATGACTTTATGATGAACGTTGATATTTTTTCAACCAACTTAACAGAGGTGGGTTTCTTAATGTTATAGCAATTAAGTAGGCAAATGTAATTTTTAGAGATAATTGTTGTCTATGCATATTATATAATATCAAAATAGTGAAATTATAGCGGGCACATGACATTAGCACTAGCTGTGCCCGCGACTTTGTCTTCGTTTTTAGTTATTTTATTTTTCTCATTTCTAAAATGAAATTCTTTAATAAATGACCTAAGCCATTCCTTATTAAATTAGCTATCTACCAGTGAAAGTCGCGTCAAATTGGTCCAGCCGTTTTGTAGATCAGCGGGTACAAACAGACAGACAGACAAAAATTAAAAAAAATACTGCTTTGGTATATACCTATACCTTGTACCTATATATGTCTAATATATGCATTTAGTAAAAAGCGGTTATTTTAATATTACATATGCCTGTATGTAACAGACAAAAATTCTAAAAATATTATTTTGGTTAATGTACCTTGTAAACATACATATTGACACTCCAATTTTATTTATTTGTATAGATTGCTTCGATATCTGTTCATATAAATAAAATTGGAGTGTCTGTATGTATGTTTACAAGGTATATTAGCCAAAATAATATTTTTAGAATTTTTGTCTGTTTGTCTTTCTGTGTGTTTGTAATAAGGAGCAGCTTAAGTTACTTTTTTATTAGAATTTTATTTTAGAAATGTATAAATAAAAAATAATAAAAATGCGGACGATGTCTCGGGCACAGCGAGTCCTTAAATAATAAAGCTTTCGGACTTCATCAGAGCTGAAGACTGGCCGTCGTCTAGTCCTGAACTTAATCCACTGGATTATGGTTTAAGGTCACCTGACCGATGTAGAGAGTACAGCTTGCTCTAAACGCCATGATAATTTGGAGTTCCTAAAACAATCCATACGATCGGCAGTGAAGAATTTCCCCATGAAAAGAGTGCGTGCTTCTATTAATAACTGGCCTCAACTTTTAAAGGACTGCATTGCAGCCAATGGAGACAACTTCGAATAAGCTTATTATATTTTTAATTGTTTTATATTTATTAATTAATCTAACAAACCGTGAAAGTAATAATGTTATTTGCAATTCAAAAAACAATCTTTTTTTCATCAAAAGGCTTAAATCTTTTTCTATATTTCAGATGTTAATAAATTAATTATGTAATTGAGAATAATTAATTAATTGATATGGATTAAACATTGTAATACAAATACATACCTTCACGCCAGGTGCCTTATAGGGTATGCAGATAGTAGGTATGGAGTGCAAATTGTTACGATTCCTACACTTGTCTAGATTATTCCACATTAAAAACTCTCTCACTCACTCACATAAAACACTTCCAAAACTTCCATATTATTTTTTTCTAAATTCCGTATCCAAAGGGTAAAACCCCCTATTACTAAGTAAGTATGAACTCATGAACCGTGATAACTAGTTAAATTAGTCTTTTAGACCATTAGACCAGTCGATCGTTTTGAAATTGAAATAATTTTTCAAAATCAAAATTCAACAGGCAAAAAAGTTAACAAATTATAAAATGACCACTGGTAGAGTCCTGTGCAATAACTCGCCCGGATCCACCGCCTCACCTATTCCTTCCGCCATAATATATATAAATATAAAATATAAATATTATTGGACAAATTATACAAATTGATCTAACCCCAAAGTAAGCAAATAATATGCTTGTGCTATGGGTGTTAGACACCAATACTTAGAAATACTTAAACAGATACCAGGATAAATTTAATAAACACCCAGACCCGGAAATACAAACATCCATGTTCATCACTGTCTGTCCCCGTCGGGAATCGAACCGTAGCCTCGCGGTAAGTCGATGTAGATAAGCATGACCGCTAGCCACTCGGCCAACGAGGCGGTTGTTGTTTTCCAGTCCGGAGGGTAGGGTATCTGGTAGATTTGCACATAAGGTCTATCAGCACGACCACAGGGCAGCGACGTATCTACAGCATCCATGATGTCTATAGACCACGGTTGTCTCTTGCCATCAGGAGACATTTGTACTTATTTGCCGTCTTTTCTTATAAAAAAAGAGATAAGCCCTGAACTTAGCCTAATTATGTATTTGGTTTTTTTAACGTCGAAGGTTAAAGAGGGCATCAAGCACACGCTCAACCTCATTACTCATTAGTGTCGTCAAGTTTTCACAGTCGGTAAACAAATCGACGTCATATCATTTGTTTGTAGTACTGAAGTGTGAACGTTACAGTTTATGAGTTTTCAACACCTCCCCACAATAAACCAAACATATAACCTATTGGAAAATAAGTACCACAAAAAATAAGCTTTACTAAAAATAGTGTTTTTTTGAAAATTGGAGGCAAAATTAAATAATTGTTTAGTTGTGAGGGCTTTTTTATTTTACTCAATTCGACTATTTTTAGGGATCCGCACCTTTTGGGTACGGACCCTATTATTGAGACTTTGCTTTCGTCTGTCTGTCTGTCATCAATCTTTTTTTCATGAACCATGATATCTAGATAGTTGAAATTTTCAATTATTATTATATAATTATGTCGCCAAACAACAAATACTAATAACAAATACTAAACAGGATAAATTACACATAAAGGGTTTCCCGTTCAACAAACGCGATTTTTTTGCCGTTTTTTTGGATAATGGCACGGAACCCAACGTGAGTGAGTCCAACACGCACTTAGCTGGTTTTTTAAGTGTGTTGTAGTTATTTACCGAACGAAGTAATTTTCAAAATGATTTTTGAAATTTTTTGCAGCTTTACTGTGTTTAAGTTATTTGATTTGTATCTCTTGCGGAGTCTATTTATATCTCTGAAACCGTTTCAGAATTTTTGCCAGAATTTTTGTCTGTCTGTGTGTCTGTTTGTACCCACTAATCTCTGAAACAGTTGGACCGATTTTAACGGGACTTTCACTGGCAGACAGCTAATGTATAAGGAACGGCTTAGGCTACTTTTATTTTAGAATTACATTTTAGTAATGCGTAAATTAAATTAATTAAATAAAAACGCGGACGAAGTCGCGGGCACAGCGAGCTATAAATAAATGTGGTCCTTTCTAACAGATACCGCAAAAGCAATCATAACTTCTGACCTGTTAATTTAATACACGTAGATATCTTCAAGCTAAGTGCCTTGTGGGGTAGGTAGTGAGTATCGAGTACCAAGTGTCGAGATTCCTACATATGGTTTTGGACACTCTTGACACCACAACCAAGGAGAGAGAGGAGACCATGCTTAAATTCGCATTTCTTTAAATAAAAATAAGCAAATAAGAGCTTTTCCAAGTTCATGGTGCGTCCAACGACCGCATCCGTTGTTGTCGTCTTCGGTGCAGGGACGATAAACAAACAAATGTCCGCCGATCATTTGCATATGTTTTTTCGCAGCGTCAGTGTTCCAGACTTGTCGACACATCTTCATAGAATACCGAACATACACCTAGCGATATGTCTACTGAGGTACTTTTTTGTATTATTTACTATTTTGTATTATATTAGTATTCAACAGGTTATTTGATGTTGCTGCATTTCTTGAAACACATTGATTAACATTAAGCAAAAAAAGTGTTATCTCGCTAGATCCCAAAAAACCCACAACACAATACCCAAGGAATATCGTTATTTGTATTTTAGAAAAAAAAAAACATTTTGTAATTTAGAAAATTCAAAAATAAAATGCTTAATCAATTTTGATTTAACATTTTGCTTTCATGCTTCGTTTATCTGCTATTTTAAACGTTATCTGCTTATGTGTCTCCATCTAGTATGAATATGAAGATAAATAAGCAGATGGATTGATGATGGTGGAATTGAGAGTGTGGTAGAAGCTTATATTACTCGTACTAATTTAGAAAACTTCTCTGCGGTCGGTGTTCGACTTTAAAGCACGAGGTCTCGAGTTCGATTTTCGGGTTGTTATATACATACATCGGAAGCGCGGTTTAGCTAATTTGGGATAAGATTAAAGAAGTATAGTAGGCCTAACCGCCATATATTAACCAATATTTCAATTAAAGCTAGAAAACGGAAAAAAACTATATTTTTTTCCATTCTACTATTAGAATGAAACCTATTAGAAAATATGATGAAAATAAAAGAAAAAAAAAAATTACGCTCGATTCGATATCGGGAAGTGCCTCCCACTTTTTGAGGTATTTTTTTGAGGGGGAGGTTTTATGGGTAAAAATTGATTACCCTTGATTTCCAACAAAACCGCAAGTCCTATAGAAAAAAGGTCAATTGCAAAGTTGTAGGTAATAAAAAGATCTACAACTTTTCACATAACCTCAAAATTTATGTGAAAAATGCAAATAACCAAACATGAAATAATTTTTTTTGCGAAATTTGGTGAAAAGATGCCTTCTTTTGTACTTAGCACACTGTAATTATTTGAAATAGAAAAAATTAGGTTTTTATTTTATTATGATTTATTATCGTAAAAAGGAACTTAATTTTCAATCCAAAAATCACGCGTCAAAATATCAGTTTTTAAAAAAATGTTGGTCGGTTTTTTGTTAGTTGAAATTTCTACTTTTTGTATTCTTTTTTCTTTTTTTTGTGAAAAATTTAAAAAAAATCTTAAATTGAGCTGTTTTTTAATGTATAATAATGCGCTATTAAACTTACCAGCTATACTAACTATCAAACTCGGAACATGACAATGGCTAGTACCAAATTAATTCCATCTATTTAGTTTTACGAACCGATATGTTAATGTGAAACTACGGTCCAACACCTATTGTGATAATTTAATAAGCGCACAACATAATTTCTTATGTTCTTCGTCCAAACCTTATCCCGTTCTATTTTTATATGAGACTAGCTGTGCCCGCGACTTCATCTGCGTTTTTATTAAATTGTTTTATTTTATACATTTCTGAAACAAAATTCTAAAATAAAAATAGCCTAAGCTTTTCCTTATTGTTTATTAATTCAGCTATCTATCAGTGAAAGTTTCTTCAAAATCGGACCAGCCGTTTCAGATATTTGCGGGTACAGAACGATAGATACACAGGCAGACAGACCGACAGACAGACAACAATTCTAAAAAAAACATTATTTTGGTGTATGTACTTAACTTTTAAACATACATATGCATTTAGAAATAAGGTTATTTTAATATTAGGTACGTACAGACTCTTCAATTTTTTTTATTTATTATAAACCCGCTAGATCTTGGATTAACTGAAATATGGTACCTAGGGGTTTTGGGGGGTAAAAAATTTATCAAGATAGATCTAGGACTTATGAAATTGCGAAAGTCACGACATCTATCCAATTCTGTCGGTAGCACTTGTTGTAAAATAGTACCGACTCCGGTTTCGTAGACTAACCGTCTGATGGCAATTCTTTCAAGTAGGTGAAAGCTTACTGTCAGTGAGACAGAAATCCAAGCTTCAAGATCCAAGCTTGATCTCCCAGGTATTAATTATTATTTTGCAAACTAATAACAATATTTTTGTTTGCACTCAGAATGTGATTATGTCAGAGAAGCTCATTGTAATATGGCGGTGTTTGAACCCAGACTCCGAACCGAAACCGAGTGCGAAATACGAACCACTAGACCATCAAGGGTTTCATCTTATTATGTTACTAGTTCGAATTCCCGCTAGGAAGTACCCCGCAGGGTTTGTGGAGAGTGCAGTCTCTTCTAACACGTGGTCATTCAGACCGCATCCTAAAAACATAAATTTAACGATCAACAATAAATTAATAAGAATAGTTTCGGAATGTCACCTGATATCTATGTCTTTTAGAAAATACATTTCCGCATGAAACTTCGGCCTGACGACATTTGATTTGGACAATTTTGATAAAATATATGTTAAAATATTATGTTAGATTTTAAGTCCAAGATTTAAATATTTCAAGTATTGTTTAGTCCTGCAGTTTTTACACGATAAAAAATCAATTAAGTTTTATTTATTTATATTTTTTTGTTTTCTTTTAATGTTATTAACATTTAAAGAAGTGTAACTATTAAGCATTTTTTATATTATGTTTAGTACTATTTAAAATATATTCATATATTTCCGTGTTTTGTTTACTTGCAATAAATATTTATATTTCTAAAAGAATAAAATTAATCGCCTCTGTGGTGTAACGGTACAGGTGTCGCCTGTTAAGACCGTTAGC
>DVZL01005128.1:0-12307 GCA_018236625.1 Lasaia peninsularis
TATTATTAATATTATATATATATAATCTATTTAAGGAAACAGATCTAAAAGAAGCCTATAACATACTTCGGACCATAGGCTACCCGCTTGTCCAACTTCGTCATCATCGGTTTCGTAGTTTTAGCGTGAATCGCAGCCGGGAAATAGACAAAAAAAATAAAAATGTGTTATGTTGCCTATTTTTAGTCGCCTGACCCTATTTTTTTAAATGTCTTCAATGTACAGAATTCACTCATCTACATTTTTATTAGATGTGTAGAATATATTATGTATTTCTAACAATATGTTACACTTTTACGCCTAAACCACTGAACCAATTTTAATTATTTTTAGTACGAAGAAAAGATTGACATTGAGGATATACCACAATTTCTAGCTTAAAACGTGCTAAAGAAATTCAAATTTTTCAGTCAAAATTAACCATGAAACTATATAGGTAATGCTTTTTAAAAGATCATAGGCAAAACCTTGTGAAGCAACCAGTATTTTTTAAACTAAAAAAACTAATATCAAACGTCGATTTTAAACTCAAAACTTCAAACCTCTTAATAAAAACATTTACAAAACAAACAATGCCGAGTACAATGAACGTGGAACGACTTGGTTACTTGAAAGAGTGAAACAAAAGCAAAATACCCCTTTATAATATTCTCCGCGGGACATTGAGGGTGGAGAACTGAAATACACTTTCTAGACGCGACATTAAAAAACTAGCCAAGTACTAGTCGTTTTCGCGTACTAAAGGTTCCGTTCAGTATCTATATATACTTCTATACTAATATTATAAAGAGGAAAGTTTTGATTTTTTGTTTGTTTGTTTGAAATGAATAGGCTCCAAAACTACTGGACTGATTTTAAAAATTCTTTCACCGTTGGTAAGCTACATATTCCCGAATAACATAGGCTATGTTTCATTTTAAAAAAAATTAGGGATGCTTACTAAAACTTGAATAATCTAACATTGTGTATTTTCTTTAATAATATCATTATGCCCTTGCGAAGCCGGGATGGGCTACTAGTTGTCTATAGAAACAGCAATAAAACAAGTTAAATACATAAGACTTCACTTGCAAAGTTTATTTTTTTGGTTATGGCGCACAAGCACACAGGTCTCCTGATGGTAAGATACAGCTTATAGGACACCATAGACGTTGTTGGTGCTTCTCTGTCTGTGATCTGGCTGTTAGACCGTTTTTGCAAGTCTACCGGCTACCCTACCCTCCGGATTGGAACATCTATTAATCGTTCATTATATGGGAGCCCCTGTAAATATTTACCTTATTCGATATTTTAGAATTTGTTGTTACAGCGGCAACATAATTACGTAATTTGTAAAAATTCCTGCTACGATTCACGAAATGAAGCCTGGTAACAAAACCTGGAGACAGACAGGCAGGCAGCGGACTCTAAACAATAGAGTCCCATTTTTCTCATAGGCTACGGAACCCTAACAATGTTTGTAGTTAATTATAACGATATAACCAGAAAATCTTTTGTGAAGAAACAAAAGGCATTTTCTGGGATATTTTTGTTAATATTCCCATTTAACAGGCCTTTGTTAGTGAATCTAAAGTCAAATTTGAAATATCTATGTAGATGCAAGTAGATAAAGTGCTGCTGCTCTGCCATGGATATCTTTGATCCATGTTAATTTTTCAAAGAGATTTTTAGGTTTCTTGTTCCATATTACCTTATGCACTGTACAAGCTAATAAGATTTTATATCTCACACCATTTTACATTTAACATATTATGATGTCAGTCTATAATCAGCGGGCAATCAAGCCGCTTCCAACGACACTTCAATTGCCAAATTATGATAACTAGTTTCGAAGTTATGAAATAACTGATGAACATACACACACATAAAAACATCCATACATATATACCAGTCAAAATCATAACCCTCCTTTTGATTCGCGTAGTCGGGTAAAAATAATAAGTAAATATTTATTTATATTACACCGTGTGATATTTACGAGCATCGCCATGTTTGATTTGGATTTTAAAACAAAACATAATATGCAAATAAGGAATTACCACCCGTAGAGCCATTGACACTATACAATTCCTGCAAGAGTGATGAAATATAAACTCTACAGCTTTGTTGTAGAGTTTAAACTTAATTCAGGCTTGAATTAGAAGGCAACAAGATCAAATTTATGGTGGGCGACCTGACATAAAGCGGCAATATCCATCAATTACTTATTCACAGATTGGTAAATATCATTTTTTTAATATGAATGACTTATGAATAATCAAAATCTAAAAGCAGAAAAAATGATTCATCATCATGAACATCATCTTAACCTATAGGATGTCTACTGCTAAACATAGACCTCCCCCAACGACTTCCAATTGGATCTATCAAAGGTGGCCTACATCCAGCGGGTTCCTGCGGTCTGCGCTACGTCGTCGCTTCATCTGGTTTGTGTACGCCCTACGCTGCGCTTGCCGGTCTATGGTCTCCACTCCAGAACCTTCTTGCCCCATCGGCCATCGGTTCATCGAGCTATGTTGCCTGCCCACTGCCACTTCAGCTTGCTAATACGCTGAGCTATGTCGGTGAATTTTGTTCGTGTAAAGATCTCATTCTCATTTCTGATTCGATCGCGTAGAGAAACCCCGAGCATAGCCATATCTATAGAGCTCTATCTCGCTGCGTAACTCTGAGCTTTGCTAAAAATTGCTTACTAAAAAATAAAATTAATAAGTAAATATCGTGACGGCCACATACCTGCGGGGCTATTGTGTATCTTTTTGACAGTTAAAAGATACGAACTCCGAGCCCGAATTTTCGTATATTCACTGTCAAATGGCGTGTTTCGTATTGTCTAATTATTCTTGTGACGTCATAGTAGTTGTTGGATGGAATTAGACCATACGAAACATGCCATTTGACAGTGAATATACGAATATTCGAGCTTGGAGTTCGTATCATTTAACTGTCAAAAAGATACACAATAGCCCCGCTGATCTCCCGCTTTCACTATCCTGTCACTACCAGCTACCCTCTTTAATTTGTCGATACACCTGGCCGGAGGGCGCCTAATACTTTACCGAGATACGTCTTTTATTCTAGCCTGGGATGATTATAAATATGAGGTGTTGCTAAAGATTGTGAGTGATATCTTCTTCTTACTTTCTATCTTGTTTTTTAGCCCTCGATTATTATAAATAAGTGCAGACCTGCAAGTTGCGACCTACTCTGGTCTATAAAATTTTCTTACTTTTAATCTTTTTTTTTATCTGCCATCGTTACTAAACTGTACGACCCTCCAGTCGTGGTCTTCTATTTTGGTTTATTAAAGACTTTTTCTTCTTATTCTATATCTCCTTTCTAAGCATGATATTCGTTTCAATATAACGAACGCGAACTTAACTAAACTGTATGGAATTTGCAATTAGTGAATACTGTTTTCTGTTTCATAAAAAACTTCTATTTATACACGTTTTAGCCCGCGGTCATTTAGCAGATGACGCATTGTTAATAAATCTTGCTAATCGTGATCCTCTGGTCCCGTTATATAAATAGCTTCCTATTCTTATTTCTATGTTTTTTAACCTGCGATAGCTTTTGATACGTTATGACGATTCGTCTTTTATTACGTAGTCATTATAAACACCCATGAACCATCTAAACCGTTTGTATGAAATATTAGTAGTGATATCTAATATTTCATAAAACGTTTTTTCGTCTTGTTTTCTTTATTCTTTCTTACTTTAAGGTAGTTGTAAATTTTGAATATTGCTAAGCTGTGCAGGTGTGGTTGGATTATAAATATTATAAATTTCTGATATAAGACACTCACAAAGACCGTTATCCAAAGTACTCATCAAATGTAAAGCAGAGGCCATGACGGTATGTAGGTCCAGTTCAGTTGTCACAACGGAAATGTGGTAACGGCCGGAAATTCTTGAAATATGAGTGTTAATAAAAAAGTAAATCTTGAAACCAATAACTTTTAATTTTAAGCAATTGCAGTATATATAATGTCTTCTACCAGTAACTTGTTACTTATACTGTCAACATACTTAACAGTTTTACACAGAAGCATATTTTAAACATCCTTTACATAATGATCTGACATCGATAAGATTTTATTTATAACTAAATTTTAAATTTTGATACAGGGAACAAACGCTTTATTGAAATGAAAAGGAAAATATACTAATAAAATAATGGTTTTGACTTATGACACACTTTCATACAATTCTCCTAAATTCCCTCATCTGAATGAAAACATATTTCTAACAATAGCACCTTACAATCAACAATTTAATGTTTTTACATATTTATGAACATATTGACCATTGGATAATTTAAAATTACCTTAATCATGTTTAATCAAATATCAGTTACAAAAATTTCATTATTAACTTTAAGTATAACTTTAACACATAATAAGAAATCTGATTCTTAGTATTATGTAAATAGGACATTAAGAAACACTTACTCTTCTTTTTGTTTGTAGTTGAGAAAAAACTATCTCATTAATATTTGTTTCCCAATTATGTTGAGTAAGAAAAATTAAGTGAACGAGTAATTAATAAGTAACTTTTACTTTAAGTAATTGACTTACATAAATATTATAAGAAAAACGTTCACTAACCCGTAAACAAATATACACAAGGTCAAATACTTTGCATTCTAGTGGTTGATACGACGGAAGTCATTTATGTCAAATATTATTTTAAATTATTAAATAATGTTATTTTGGTGAAGCCGGATACATTTCTGGTTTTGTTCCACAACACATTTTTGTCAATACTTAATTTTATTTAACTACCATTTACGTGTAAAACAAAGCTTGTAAATCTGAAATTACTAACATTAAGAGCACATGAGAAATACAAAGTATTGCATCAGTTTTAACCTATTATTGTAATAGATTTTACATAAAGAAATATCTTAAGATTCGCTTCTTAGTATAGTTATTCGAACTGTAATATATTTTTTTAATTCAATGAGTAACATATCTTTATCTATAAAAAATATGTTTGATGCTTTAGAGCTGACTGGTGGACGTTAAATTTTGCCTTCTCATTTTAAATTTCTTTATTTCCAAATACAAATTTGTATTTATGATGTAATATTAATTCTGTTACTCATTTCAATGTAAATAAGTTTACAAACCTAGGAAAGCATTATATGTATTAAAGCAGCTGCCACGTTTGTATTTATGACTTCCCCCTTCGCAGCCTTTATAAAGGACAGGGTCGTTCATTTGCACACTTTTGAGCACCTGTTTCGTTTGATTAATTATATTTATTGTCTTTCAAACATTCATCACTAAATCCATAGTTGTTGCTTTCACGTATAATATAGGTTTTAATTTAAACTTCGATTACCATATTTATGGTAATTATATGATTGAATTTAGAACGATAAATTCAAATTAATTTACTTTAAATGTCATTGACATTTGTTTAAAATTCAATCGCTTTGCACTGATTTTCTTTTTGTTCTTTTTTTAAATTTCGATTTATTTTTATTAAGGTTTCCTGTAGACTTCATTTTTGACCTTTTGAAATAGAAAAATAAACAAACATATTAATTTACAAGAAAATATGTTTGCGTGTTATGTATGCTTTTACAATTATTTTTTGCAAATATTTTTGACACATGCTTTTGTTATTTTATTAGATGACGCATTTTCAGATTAGTCAATGCAATCAATTGTATCAATATACAATTTTAATATTAATCATCCGATTATCTACATTTAAAGTTACTTACATTTATGGAAAACGACCACCTCGAATGCTTCGAATAACTGGGAAACACAAAACCACGTATTTCTAGTCAATTTCATATGAATATCAACAGTGTAAGTTGCGGTGTTGCCATGTATCTAATTTGAAAACGCCCTCACTGTCCTTCCCATTGAATGCAAATGTGACCAGTATAAGAAGCGATCCGCCGCTTACCAACGTTTAGTCGCCTCTGGACATAATTTGAGTAAGTTTCCAGACAGTAAATATTTGCTTTGAAACCAGCAAGAGTATTTAAATTTTAGTTCTATAAAGATATATATATATATATATATATATCTCTGTTTTAGCGAATGTATCTCTTCAATTTGACTCAATAACTATATCAGATATAGAGAATTGAATTTATTCACTAGAATGATAACCAAAAATGTAATCTCATCACAGATGGGTAAAAAGCAACTGCTTCTCTTTGTCTTTATCCCGTTTCTATATTAGATGATATCGGGGTTGGCTACCTAATCAAGGGGATTTGACTTCTGCAACCGAGAAGGGAAACTAGGCCTAATCTTAGATTAGATCCGAATATTCGTGTATTGTGATCTATCTGACTACCTTCAGGTTTCCTCACGATAAGATCATCCAAAAATGTAATTAAATCTTAAATTGTGGGGTTTAAACCTGGATTACCAATTCGAATGGAATTCCGAAGCGCTGACCACTATGCCACCGAGGTTCCACTCCAAAAAGTTGCCACTCATTTCGAGAAGAATTTGGTAAGCTCAATGACAAGGCACAATGACACTAGCTCCGTCTCCATGCTGCACCGATATGATCTCCGAAGGTTTGACGTGTCAATCCGAACCTGATTCGTATCGCATCAGCTCTTATTGGGAAAGTGTACCGCTTTGTTGGCTATAGGAACGAATTCATAAAATTCGGGCTTCAGACCGATATCAAATATCATATCAAACAGCTGTCATGTTTATTGATAAGTATGATTATTAGCTACTTGCTCTGCCACTTCTGAGCTTAGGAAACTATTTGAAAGGAGCTAGATTTATTTAGTATCTTTATTGGGATGTGAACCTTGAGAAAAACTCTTAGAGCAACGATCACCCAGTTCGCACTTCAGATTTTTTCACTCCGAAACCCAAATCCAAGTTTTCAGAGTGCTCTAACGGTGTTGGAAAATATCGTGGGGAAACCCAGATTGTTTACGTCGAATATCGTCTTTATTATATGTGCAGTAAGGTCGTTTTATTGCGTTGAAATTTTAAGGGCAAATTTCACATCGTGGTGTGACCTCTAAGTGAGTTGATAGGTGAAATTCTTCGTCTCCATTTTCGAACTATAATATAAACGCTACTAAAAATAGTACAAAGTAAGATGGGCCATATTTATATTGCAAGTCATAATATTGTAACATCTGTTTGTAGTTATTACCTTAAGGTAATCCACCTTTTGGCTTGACTTCAAATAACGTTATAAATTCTGTGTCACTATCACCGTGACTTTTGATTTGAATCAGAATGTACCTAAAAACAAGCGGTTCTTGTGACGCGTCTATAATAATAGTCTAAAATAAATCTATAAAATACCACTGAACTGCGTTCCGACGCAGCCTCTCACTAATAAGATCCTATGATAGAAATTCAGCGGACTTGTCTTTATACAAACGACAAGTGTTATAATAATTACGATATGAGAAATAAATGCAAAGAAAAATCCCAAGCATTTTTATCAGCTACATATTTTGCAATGTTATAGTTACCTTTTTTATATTTAATTCGAATTAGGCACAATTTTAAATTTATTTAAAGGTAAATATTTCGCATTCTGATAAAATTAGCTCTCATATTAAAAACAGGTAAACAGGCAAGTAATTTATTCGTTTTTATAATCGTTTTTGTGAGTTTTGAAGATATACAAATAAGCAAACATTTTTGCTGATAACAAAAAATACAAGTCAACAATTAAAAACTGGGAAAGTGCGAGTTGGATTCGCGCATGAAGGGTACCGTATCTATCGACTATAAAAACAGCAAAAAAATTTGATGTTTTTAGTATTTGCTGTGATAGCGGCAACAGAAATACATAATCTGTAGTTTCAATTGTCGAGCCTATCGCGGTTCATGAGATTCAGGTGAAATACAGTAAGATGGACAGCGGAGTCTTGATAATAGGGTCACGTTTTTGTCCTTTAGGTAAGAAACCCTAAAATGTGGCAAAGTGCGAGTCGGATTCGCTTATAGATTGTTCCTTAGAAGCATAATATTCAGAGTAGTAATACGACTCAAGGAGCTTCTTGAAAATAACTTGCTTTTTCTTAATAATATTTTTGTTAATGATCGGTAATACGTTTCTTACGTAACTTTACTTAAAAGTTCTTCAATTTGAGCATATTAAATCATCAATAGGACTTGATATTAAAACGTATTAAAAATTCAATTTAATTATGGCGGTAATAAAAATTTTTACACTTCAAGTACAGTACCCGACAAAAAGCCTCGGTGGTTTAGTGGTACGTGCTTCGGACTTCCATTTCTCTAGTCCAGGCTTGAAGCTCGCTATGCATTTTCTCAGTTTCCTTACGAAAAAGGAAAAACGTGAGAAAACTCGAGATTTGTGCTCGCTATATCAACGGACTTGCCCAATAGGTATTGTCGGCTCCTCGTGGTTGCATTGTACCGCCTACCCTTTCAGGGATATGGGTGTAATTATATTTATTTTTATAGAGTTTTATAGAACGTCTTTGTGTTAATAAATCGTGATGATTTTATGACTGATGTGCCAGAGATCCTGGTAATGGGCTAAGTTTTCACAATCGCCGGACGATAGTCATTAACGCCATTAGACTTGTTTAATCTTTGGATCTAGCATTGCATTGTTTATTAGCCTAAACAACCCGAGTTTTATTATTTCTTCATGTATGATTTTTCCTGTGATGGCTTAGGACCCACTCATAAAAAGTTAAAATAAGTATCGTCATTTTATTTTATTAGGTAGTTAAGAAATAAGCAAAGTATTTATTGTCTTATTCGCACACCTATTACTCTACTATAACGACAGTGCTCGCTATTATTGTATTCCCAAAGCTTCAAAACTAAGCATCAAAAGTACATTTTAACATCAAAAATTTAAAACTGGAAACTATAGATTATATCTTGTATTAAAATATAATCACTGATCAAATAGACTATAAAAGTTATTACGCCTTATGTCTAATTCATTTTTGGAAACTACTTGCAAAGATTGTATTACACTCTATTTTTAGTAGTGCTGGAAAGATCCACAATAGAACACCCTTAATACCTACAAAATACCACACATACATCGACATTATTATATGGCGGAGACGGGCTTAGTGTGAGTAAACACGATGAAAATCTTTATTTTCACGCTCTATCTCTCTTTATCTAATCGCCCCCGTCAGATAAGGACGGAGCGCCGGAAAAACTGGTGCGGGCGGGGGGTAAAGGCTACATCGATTCCGCGCTTTCACTAGGGGCCGTGTAAACCTTTAAAAACGATGCTTTTGCCACGCGATTGTAATCTATATACCTTGGTACGTAGGATAGAAAATTCAATGCAAAGGGGTTCTTCAGTAAATGGATTGCCTCCCCCTTGGGGGTTTTCATAGTGGGATCTAGATGGCGTAGATATACTGATATGCGGCAATGTGTGCTACTGAACGTTGTTTGTGTGGAGGAAATGTATTTGTGTTTTCCATGTAGTTATATATGAGTTTACTATAGATATACTTGTGTTGGGTTAAATTTGCTTATGTTTGCAAATAGCTGAGGGGTTTTGTAGGTATCCCTTTTTGTAATATAATTTTATGTTTGAGTGTAGATAGGTATAGAGATTAAGGAAGACGGAGGCTGCGATTTGATTTGATTAGGAGGTGTTTGTTGGGTCGGGGGAGATAACGTTGATTGGATCTCGAGAAACCCGGGGGCCAGGACATTATGGAAATATGTTTTTAATGTGGGCAGCTTATTGAATAAGTTGAGTTTTGTGGGTTTGGAATTGGAATTGGAATTAATTCGTGGGATGTTTTTTGATTTTTATAATTAATTTTAACTTTTTGGAATGGATATTTTATTTTTATATTATTTTAATATTAATAAATTTTAAACTAATAACAATAGCTATTGTAATAAGTTAATTATTATTAAAATATCGGCAAAGTTCAAATTTTGTACCGGTTTATGAGTATGCCTAGTATTGAAAGATTTTTTATTATTCAAGCCCGAAGAGGGTAAAATAGGGGAAATAAGTTTGTATTAACTAAAGACTTCAATACGCAGGCAACGGATAGGCTAACATATACTGTTTCTATTCTTCTAATATTATTATTAGAACATATAAAATACTAATATATATACGTTCAAATATAAACCCAAAATAAATATAATTTCATCTTATTAGAAAAATATATATCTTTTATACGATTGAAACACATTCCCTGATGGTAAGAAATACTCATCGCCTAAATACAGCAAAAGTGAAAATAAGGTTTCTGTCTAAGTGACACTGATTACTCTGTCCTTCAAACTCAAATCATCAGTGACGAGCACTGACGTTATTACTTAACAAACTAGGCAAGTCGCACACTCCGCCATTTATATTTTTTCCGCTCAAATTGTCCAAACAGACCATTATGTCAAACTATTGTATTTTGCTCAAACAAAGCACTTTTTATACTCAAAACACAAAGGATCTGATGTTGTCGTTGCTCTTTTGAGTTTACTCACTGAAAATGTAAGTACCATCAGACAATATGCACAGAATATATCTTTGTCGGCGTTTTGGGCTCGTTAGTTTTTGGAAGTCTGCGAGATATCGATCTGTGGAATGCTGTTGACAGAGGAACGAGGTTTACAATTAATAAAACGCTTGATAGGGACAAGTGCCTGCGTGCTTCGGATTTTATTAACGAAGCTTAGGAATGTACTTTTCAAACTACCTGATGTCAAGTATATAACCAATAATTGAAGTTGTAGTCACTGGGACTGATAAAAAAACAAGTTGTCATCAAACTTTTATAGGATTTCAGTCGTAATATTATAAATGCGAAAGTTTAGTAAAAAGGACAGATTTTGATTACAAATTTTACAGTAATATAGCTATCATTACACATAGATTACTTTGACCGACTATAATTCATGCGGGCGAATCTGTTTATATATAAAAAGCAAAATATATTCACTGATGTATCAACGCAAAGGCCAAATTTAGGTCTTTTATGTTAGCAGTACTTACGACGAAGGCATCCACGAAATTTTTTTCAAAAAACAACACCTAATATTATTCTTGATATTTGCGCAAGTATTGGTGGAATATGTTGTAATTGTATCTTTTCTTCTCGTAACGTCTTGACTTTGACCATTTTAATGCTGATAAATCATCATTTATATTGTAAAATAATTTATCGTTAGGTTTAAATTGTCGTGTAGAACTCTGAAATTTTTAAAATATTATTCGGTATCTTCAAGACACTATTTTATTGTATTTATAAATTAAAATAAAGTTAAATATAAATATTTTTTAAATGGTTTTTTTCTTAAATAGTGTTTTATATTTTAATAATAATATAACTAAGTAAAACTACAACCGACTTCAATTAAGCTATCATGTCTAGATAAGTAGCATTTTTTTTTTTAGTTTTTTGTTATGTTTTTCGAAAAACATTGAAATTTTTTCCAATCATATGAGCACATACAAACAAACCAAAAACTGTCGAAACAAGTCAAAACCAACTTTTTAAAAAATGGTTAAACATTCTGGAATTTCCCATGTTCTTTCTGTAGCTCTTTATTGACTGAGATCGTTAATTAATATGTTGAGAATGTTATCGTAATTGTACTTTGAATACGATACAAGCTACGACGTAAGGAGTACATTTCTCGGAGGTGAACAAGATAAGGGTTATCTCTCGTTTGGGCTTTTTAAATATACCATTTAATTCGAGAAACCACCTTGTTTGATCACTGTTGAGATATATGAGTACCTACTGTTTCACTAGACAAGGGAAAGATATGTTGTATCAGATTTATTACTACTTTTAATAGTTACTTATAGTGTTGTCAATTAAATCTATTTTTTGCAATATTTAATAACGCCTTTTTTATGGGTTAAGATAAATTTATTACTAACTTTTAATATGGAATAGAATATAATAACTCTTTATTGTGCACCGAAAATATAAAAGACACAAACGTACACAGTAAAAATTAGAGACAAAGGCGGTCTTATCGCCAAGTCAGCGATCTCTTCCAGGCAACTTTATTGTATGGAACAAAAGTCAACGAAATATTGTGCAAAGGTGCGTAAAAAATAAACATAAAATCTAACACGATATTGGAATATATATATGCTATAACATATATAGTCATTAATCTATTTTTGCAGTAATAAAGTTTTTTTTATGGCATAAGATAGCGAACAAGCACAGTTTCTGTTGGTAAAAGACAATTTTGGCCTATAGACACCGTAGATATTGTAGTTAATATTATTGAGATATTCCAATCGATAGCAGTTCAATTGCTCTTTGCACACATACTTACAATGCATGTCTTCACATTGAG
>DVZL01005129.1:0-12307 GCA_018236625.1 Lasaia peninsularis
AGTGTCGGTTTCTGTGAATTGACCTGCGAATTATTTAGCTGACCATGTCTTTCTTGAGTAGGCTTTTTGCAGTGGTAGGTAGCCGATATCCATGCGGGCGAAGCCGCGGGCGTCCGCTAGTAAAATATATTTTAAGATTTTATGGCGTTTAGCTGCCTTTGATTTTATAGACCTCATATTATATGGGTATATCGCTTTTGTGATCGAGTGAAGTCGGATTTTGACTCCCGAGATTCCGGAGTCGATTCCCTGGTGGGGTAGGGTAACTTGTTCTTAATTTTTTTTTCTAGTTTACCTGCAAAACATATCGTTGTTTGATATCGGATTGGTGTCCGATATGACGATGACATGTCACACCATGGGACCTAATAACGTCGGCTAATCGTGATTGCATATGCTCTCTTACACATTCGGGGATATGGGCGGCGCGATATATTTTAAAAAGCAGTGTGAAAAATCAACCAAACTTACACTTTCTTCTTCACATGTACAAGGGACGTCCACAACCACTTCTTTCTGTAAAAAAGAATTGCAATAATTCTACTTGAATACTAAATAAACTACTAAACAATATATCTGAAATAACGGACAGAATGGAGTCACATCATTTATTCGACATTTAAATAGGCGAAAACAAATGCATTCAGATATATTGCAAAACGCCATCTAGCAAAAAATAAGAAATCCACTTTTTTACGCATTGCTTTTTATAAAATATGTATGGTTGCTATGTTGCTCGCCATGGGTGTGTTGCTACTGTCGAGTTGTTGAGAATGAGTATCGGAAAACTTAAATAGGCGCTATACCTATTAACAATTTGATAGGCGTTTTACTCCGTACCTATTGGTCTGGGGCCCTTGAGGCGAGTATAAGTTAGCCGAGTCACTTCCAACACCACCACTGGCGGTAGAGTGCTGTGCAGTAACTCGCCCGGATATGGGAACCACCACTTTACCTACTCCTGTCGCCACATTGATGTAATGAAATTAAGCGGCGGGTTTGGGGTTGGGGTTTAGTTTAATTTGTGTAATTTATTACACATTAATACAAAAAATAATAGTATTAAAGTTATTAAGAAACTAACTGGGTTTTTCTACAGTGTAAAGATATTGTAATGAACATGACCAGTTTATTGTTATCATCATGTTTAAAATTGTAAAAAACTCCGTGATACTGGCGCTCCAAATGGAAATTTAAACGTATTAATATACGAGTAATAATATTAATATGTCATTAGGTGTAAGAAATTGGGAGAAACCCACTTAGGATTTCTATCATTAAGAAGATATTACAAAGTACCAGATTGTTTCTTGCTAAAAAAAACTGTCCGAGTAGCCGATTCCATTTTTCAATGTTTTTTCAGTGCTGCGAAATGTTTTGAGCTTGAACTGGAGGTACTGTTCGGAGATTACACTCCTAACAAAAATCTGTGCTGAATAAATACCCTTAGATACAGTTGGTGTATAAAGCCGACTGTATCCTGTACTCCTCGGCACGTATATTATGTGTACCGATACTATTTAAGCGAATGGACTTTACGTAGTATTGCTAACTCCTTTTATACTAGTCAACCTCTATTTCTGCCAGTTTTGTTAAGTTGAAAAATTAAAAAAAAACCGGCCTGTGTTTCAGATAACTGTAAATAAGGACGGGTCAAGGTTAGGAGGGTAATCTTCAGATACAGCTTAGCTGGTCGTGGGTTACAGACGGCACTTCACAACACTATTGGTGGTAGAGTTCTGTGCAGCAAATCGTCCGGGTAGGGATCCACCGCCTAACCTATTCCTGCCGCTATAATGACGTTGTCATGTTCCGGTTCAGAGGGTAGGGTAGCCGATGTAACAGCCCGATCACACGGTAGCAGCGCACCTACAACCTGTATCTCTGTGTCTATAGGCGACAGTTGTCTCTTACCATCAGGAGTGCCTGTTCGCTGTCTTATCCCAAAAAAAACTGTCGACGTTGCGAACACAACTTTCAAATATACGAGTATTTATGGTGGTGTAGGACATTATTTAATTCTGTCAGTACTTACGGATCTGCGGAGTTTAACATTTCCTCTCTTTCTTGTTCTGGTTTCAACTGAATTATCCAAAAGAATAATATCATTCCGTATCATATTAGCGTAGTCTACTATAAGCGCTGGCAATTCTTCGGAGTTTTTAAGATCCAGTGGTTCCGAATAAGTGATGCTATTATCCGGGATGTCCAGGTCATTGTTTAAATTCCCCTGTAAGATATAATCGTGTCTCGTCCGAGTTTTCTGGTTCTCCATCATGAACCCGTCTGTGTCCGATGATTTTTTTAGTGCAAGTATTGGAACCAATGTCTCAACAGTAAGAAATATCGCTGCGCATATCTGAACTACTAGTAACAATATCATTATCTGCAAATAAATTGTTTATAATTACTGAAACTTCACTAATAAATGTTTTTTTTTATTTGTGTATTGTTTAAAATATTAAAACACCAGCGGTTGCTCGCCAATTCGCCTGCTTTTAACAACTTATTTTCGCTTTCATTGGAAAATAATCTTTTTGTTCAACTGTCTTCTTGCGAAATTTCATCAAAATTGTTCTATGTTTAAAAACGTAAATGACAAATATACTATATAATTTATATGTACATATAATAACATAGACTGCGATAAAATATGAAAATATTTTCTAAGTTTTAATAAAATCTTTTTGGTTGTGTTGTCTGTGATTAGGTGGTTTTAATATAAAATAATGTCATTTGAGTCTCAGTCGTTTAGTGGTTAGCGCTTCGGACTTCCATTCCGTAGGTCTAGGTTTTAACCGGTGAGTTTTTCTATCTTTAGTACATTTTTTGAGCGCTCTTATGGTGATGGAAAACGATGATTGGGCCTGGTTTCCCTTTTTGGGTTGCGGAGGTCAGCTGATGGCAGTTGCTCTTTGTTACTTAGCCATTGTGAATTAAGAAGACCACACCGATATTATCTGATATAGAAATTTGATAAAATTAGGATGAAAAAGACGAAATGACATTTGCAACTAGAAAATAAAAAGTAAAAAGCAGTTTCCTGCGACGATTGATTGTACTTTTGTCCGTCAAATTGGTAAACCCAGTGAAGCAATTACGGAGATACATTTTTAAGTTTTTTCCACAATAAAAAGGAAAAAAATGCATGCATGAGCTGGATATGTTACGCTATCGCAATGTCAGTAAGTCAGTAAAACTAGTTTAAAAGTATTTTCATTTACGTATTTTGATGCCACATATACCTACGTCTTGCTGCGGTTGCACAAAAACATGAAGATTTTGAAAAAGTGGAGCAAGATCAACAGGCGAATAGATACAATATAGTTTTGAATCTGAAAAATGACCATATAATAATTTTAAACTACATTTGAAACTGTATTTTGTAGGCCATACAAAAACGCTCGACATATTAGTAGGGAACTTACGGAAAGAAACCTAATAGCACTCACTTGTTGGCAATTTTTTCTTAAGACGAAATGAAATACGAGTAGAATTTTAATACGACGAACAGGGGAGTAAAAAGATTGAGATTAATTAATAATCGCCTCTGTGGCCGTGCGTAGTTGGTAGTGAACTTTAACGTACGAGGTCCCGGGTTCTATTCTCGGATAGGGCAACTTGTTCTTACTAGTTTTTTTTACTTACACGTTATAAGATTACCTGATATTTCATTTTATCACCGGGTCGTAATGAAAATTGTGAACGAAGTCGCTCCTACAACTAGTGCTCAATATAAGTGGCACGTTTGATGTGAAGTTTGTTTAATCATTATTTACCTAAAAAACTTACATGAATAAAAATGACAAATATCGAATGCCTACTATTCTTACCTATTTTTACAGTTAAGTTCTTAAAACACTTATAAAATATCAAAACGTTGTATTAACACCAACCACGACGTTTTATAACTAAGACTTTGTTAAGAATAATCTCAGTCTAGTTTTCCTTCAGCTTTTATAATGGGGAAAATTGATTGATGGATGGATGAATAGGTCCATTAGCAGGGAAATACTTATTGTTAGCAACCCTTCAAAGAGATCATATGATACTTCGGCATCTTAACAATACCTCCCTCATATCGATTACCAATATTCACTATTATAACTTGAAATACCACTGACTAGATAAATACAAAAGTATCATCTAATATTAGAATCTAAGTGGTTGTTAAAATGGACTTCTTTTGTGGCTTGTCACCTATCACATCATGGGCCCTAGTACTTTGGCTAATCGTGTGTGTTCTAGTATATCATATCGACTGGGCTTACGAGGCGTAGATGTACTAGCACACATTTGCCGACCCGTTTGGATATGATAGGCGTAGAGGTCCTTTTTTTAGAAAATTTAATTGCTGTGTACCTACGTCTTAAGGACTTTTACAACCTTACCGGGCGAGCAGAGTGCTCAGCCAGTAAAATGGATGTTCTTAGCGAGTGGCAGTGTTCCGATGCGGTCGCAATTTAGTATGAATTAGGTATATAGACATGTCACAACAATCACTTGTATGGTATATGTGAAATAAAATAATTTAATAACAAAAATAATCAAATAACAAAAATATTGTTATCAAAGTTGTAAAAAATATCTTTTTGCTATACGTGTCGTGCATAGGTGTATGAATTATGTACACATGCATTTAGAAAAAAAGCGGTTATTTTAATACAAGTTGTCCCGCGACTTTGTCTGCGTTTTTATTTAATTATTTTATTTAATAGGTACATTTCTAAAATAAAAGTAGCCTAAACCGTGGGTACCTTTTTATATCAGATGTCTGGCAGTGAAAGTCCTGTGAAAATTGGTCCAGCCGTTTAAGCGATTATCGGGTACAAACAGACAGACAAACAGCCAGAAATTCTAAAAAATACTATTTTGGTATATGTACCCACTACCTATTAAACATAAATAGGTACCTATGCACTTAGTAAAAAGCGGTTATTTTAATATTACATACAGACACCGCCATTTTATTTATTTGTATTAAAAATCGAGGTTTTTATGGATACGGCTCTCTGTATCAAGTCAAGTCAAGGGAGATCAAGTCCGGCCCTCTGGCCGGACTTGATCTCATCATACTTATTTAATTCACTTCAAGTAAATCCATTCAAATAAATAAAATTTAAAGTTTCATTTTCTAAACATTTTATTAAATAATACACATTGTTATTCCCTAAAGATTTTGTCATGTCGAATCCTAATTCCCATGTAAGGGATGTTAGGATTTCAAAAGATTCTCTTTCTCTTGAGCTTGCGGTTCAAAATAAAGGAGTATGACTTTTCTTTATTAACCGCTAGGTAGGTGCTCATTTTATACCTGAGGAAAAATTTATCTCATTTCAATAGATATTGCATGATAATTGATAAATGAATATATTTTTTCTTCCTTAAGCTATTTAAGTATAATTTATTAAAAAAAATGTTTAAAACTTAAATTTTATAAAAAAAAATTATCAAAAAATTGTGTCACCGAAAACAATAACTGTAGAGTTAAACTCTACAAGATCTGCTTAATCATGTACCCGTTTTGGACTAGCGTTGGTAAAAAAAGAAAATTCAAAATTTTAAAATTAGTTCTTGGTTTGTGTGTTTCACCCAGCTAACCCAATCAATAGCGGGTCAGGTGGCTAAAAATACTCTAGCAAATATTAATTGACATTACTGTTCTGGTTATTCGGTTATCCGCGTTCATCAGTCACAAATTGATGATGTCTCTTTTCGTTCAAAAAATCCTCGACCACAAAACAATCAAATGTCAAGGCCTTAAATATTTTGTCTTGTTACATATCTACAAAATAAACAGTGCGTCACTTTATTGACCGCCTTCGTGGTATTTCCTAATTATCACGTAGGTTAGATAGATAGGTAAGTACGTCAGGTTCTTTTTTTCTTGAAGGATCCCACGCGCACTTCATAAATGAGGAAAGTCCCAGCATTAAGTTACCGGTTATTTATGAAATTAGGATAACAATAATTAAAATGTTAATTTTACTTATACAAATAAATAAAAATAGGGTGCTTGTAATATTTTTTCCCCGTGTCCGGGTCCCACGTGTAGAATAGACCCAGGCAGGCAGGCAGTGCAGGCAGCTCGTAAGAGGCGACATGACCACTGGTGGTAGAGTGATGTGCAGCAACACGCCCGAATTCTTCCCATCTTAACGACATCGTTGTGTTCCGGAGGGTAGGGAAACAGGTAGGGAGTACATAAGGTCTAACAGCCCGACCGCAGGACGCAGCCGTAACATCTATGGTGTTTATAGGCCTCGGTTGTTTCTTAACATCAGGAGACCCGTGTGTTGTTCTCTCTTATTACATACAAAAAAATAAGAGCTTTTTATTTATTACATATAAACTCGGTATATTTTCACATTATATATACAATGAAACATTTTTTTACCATTTTTGTCTGCCTGTTGACCTATTTACACTGTCGGATAGCTGTAATAATTTGAAGTATCCTACTTTTATTTTAGAATTAGGTACATAAAATAAAATGTGGACGAAGTTGTCGGCACGGCTAGTAAAACAATATAATCGGTAGAAGTCTATAGTACCTATAGTTATAGTAAGAATCATTACATAATATAAAACAAAGTCGCTTTCTCTGTCCCTATATCCCTATGTATGCTTAAATCTTTCAAATTACGCAACGGATTTTGATGCGGTTTTCTTATTTAGATAGAGTGATTCAAGAGAAAGCTTTTTATGTATGGGCGAGGCCGCCGTTTTTTGCTGATTTCGTAAGTTTTTTTCTCCGCCCTCAGTATTTTATAAAGTAGGTATTATATATATCAAAATTTTAATAATGAGGTTGGATTAAGCAACATTAGAGCTCAAATGTACATTGTAATTATTTGTGTTTAAAAATAAACTAGAGATATATTCCAAATGAAACATAGAAAAAGGTCGAAAAAGTAGACAAAACATCTTATCCGCCGAGGTAGTGGTATCAACTAACAGTGGTAACAAAACTGGTATCGTATGATTGCTTATTTAAATGGCTACTATGGTTTTTAATTTCTCAACGTGTTCTCATACACTTTCTTTTTTTTTAATTAGTTAAATTGTCAAAAAAATACTTCTACGCCACTTTGTCAACGCCACCAATTTATATGCATTATTGGTCACGTCACGATTCAGACAAGTTAATATGGGTAGCTAGCATCACTGAGTTTCTATAACTTATTGTCAATGGCTTGACGGCTGCCATTTTTTCGTCAATTAACATGATACCATTACATTTGGCGGGTGTACACAGTTTTTTCAGATGGAGTTTTTTTTTATTGAAACGTAAGTACAACTGCTACATTAAAAGTTATCAGTGCATCATGTGAGTTGAAGTGAAGGCCATGTTTTGAGCTTTAATTTAACTTAAATTAATCATTCTTAACAGAGATTTATTTGATTTTCTCTACGCGACGGTAGCGTAGAAGTGAAAATACGCCACCATTTTTTCCTTTAACGCCACCGGTAGCGTAGTTATTCGCCACCTCTTCAACGTCACCAAGTTAAGGTGAGAACACATTTAATTTTTACACTTACTGCTATATTAGATTAAAAGTATAATATACAAATGAAAATATAAATAACTAGCATTACGCGCTCCTACGTTTTTTTTGTACTAGTTATCCTTGTTTTCTAACTAAATTGAATGAATACCATTAGAATAATGTTTCTACGAGTACTGATGAAACGTTGGTAAACTGGTTTTGGGTTTAGTCAATAACATAATAGCATACAAAAATACGAATATTTCCACTTTATGATATTAGTACCCTAGGTACGTCTATAGATAAATCATATCAATAGTCACGAACTTACCATTAGCATTTTTTTAAATAAGCAAAATTAAGCATTTCTATTTTATTGCAGATGCCTTTGACATCTGCTGAAAAATCTAAAAGATTCAGGGAGCGGCTGAAAAGTAATCTGGAAAGATATAATATCAGCAAAGAAAAAAGTAGAGCAAGATCTGCGAAACATTATAAGGAAAAAATAAGGCAAAAACAGCACTCTATGTACACCAATCCAGATAATAAAGTAGACTTAGTTCATTAAATGGTTTCCTTTATCTATAGTTAATTATTACTGATATATATTTTACCCATCTACATTGTGTATTTTTATGTTTACCTACTGTGTGTGCTTAAAAAATTATACAAGAATATTCTATTTTGTCTCTTTATGTACCTGTGTGTGTGTTTGGGTGGGTCAAAAACAATGTGTAATCTTGAATTAAAAAAAAGTTAAGTTTAAACTTACGAGTATCAGTTTGACCTTGTGTAAGTGATATTATTGTCATTGAATCAAATTTGAGTATGATCAGGAGTTTAAGCTTCCAAGCATTTGTATTAAAGTTCGTAAGTTTAAATATGTTTCGCACGTAAACAACATTCAAAACATAATTAAAATATGATTTTTTCGGACACTAGAGTCTATATCGAAAATATCTTTTTTGGTTTGAGTTAGGTACATTTCATCTTACTCAGTTCAAGATTCATCAAAATCGATTTGATGATTATTTATATTATAAATTATGCGCAATGTCAAATAGTTACTGTTTTGCTGTTCTTTACTGCATATTATGAGGTATGTATACATACCTTAAAAATTATTCGTCACTATTAAACGCCACTCAAAGTCACCGTCCAATACAAGTTTCTACGCTACTAACACAATACTTCTACATCACCAGCAAAAATTGGCGGCCTAGCCCATATGGTCAAAAACAGAAAACAATTTGTTTACCCAGGTGATATGATAATGAATTGGAAACAGGTTTTTAGTTTTATAACGTTTATGTGATTAATAGTAGATGTTTTTCAATACATAACCCAGTTTTTATAGAGAGCGTTCACATAAAATAAATCAACAGATTATACGATACAAGCACACGTCTCTCCTGGTGGTAAAAAGGACAACCGTGGCCTATGGACACCCTAGATGTTGTAATGATAGTGACGCACCTCCTTCATCTATTGTGTCCATAGGGCACAGTTGTCTCTCCATCAGGAGTGTCGTGTCCTTGTTCGCGTCTTATTTTATAGAAGCAGTATTAATAGAAAAATTACTTTACATACTCCCGATATTGGTTTGTTGTTTATGGGTCTCCTGGCCTCGCCTCTGCGCGGTAGGGCTGTCGCCTGTTAAAACCGTTAGCCGCGTAAGGTCCGGGGTTTCCCATTTCATTCCCAGGTCTCGCAATTTTTTCTTAAAATGTTTTCAGATTATTCTGAATAAGCATTACATTACCCGGGATAAGAATGTGCCCGAAGTGGCGATAGGCTTACCACCTATCACATCATGCGCCCTAGTATCTTGGCTAAACGAGGGTTTTCAAGTATATCTACTGCATTTACGATATACTAGCACACCTCTGCCTAGCCCTTCAAGAATAATAGGCGTGAAGTTACTTTTTTCTTTTTGTTTGTAGGTACTATTTTCGTACAATGAAAATTATAATGTCACTTAAACTTTGTATAATAAGACCACCATCAAATTGCCATTTATTTGCCTATGATCACGCCAGAGCTGCGCCGGCGCAACATTTGACAAGAAAATTGGATAATACGGGAAACGCCACGGTTCTCATTGTTCTGTCACTTCTGCTAGTTTGTCAGCGTTTTTTTCCAATTTTATACCATTTTCGTTATTAAAGATATGAGATAAACGCTTTTCGGTTAGCCAAGCTATGTTTTACAACGTTCTATTATTTTGTTATGGTGTAGTTGATATAATACGATACCTGGACTTTCACTTATGCTTGTTACGTGACTTATTTTTAGAGCATAAAATGGTATATTAGCAGGCACTTTTTTACACTTTAGAAAATTCACTATTTTGAAAAGATGAACGATTTTCTTGCAAAAATTGAATAACATTTTATTTGAATAAGATTATGTCTCAAATTATCAGTTTTAACAAAGAACGGGAAACATGCAAAGCAATCGTCTTCATTCATTTCTTGAGAGACATTTTCCACGCGTAAAAATGTGTCCAAACAGTGGTGTAATATTACGCGGCATATTTTATGCGCCAAGTAGCAAATTTGAAATAAATTAATAGCAAAAAAAAACTTTTTAGAAAAAGCTTTCAATATTTTTCGAGTTGCTCTCAACGAATCCTTTCTTTTGATATCCATATTGTAGAAGTGCTTTAAAAACAACTATTCCGCCATCTTGGTTGGTCCTCCATATTGCATTTAGAATGATGTCACATAACTTATCGTGCATTGTCATCCAAGCTAAACGTGTATACAAAATTTCAGCTCAATCGGATGAAGATATATATCTACTTCAAAATTTAATTCTAAGATTCTACCCGAACGTACATAATTACATACATAAAATGCAAGTTAAATAAAAGCTTTAAAAATAGGCAAAGTTTTACCGTCGCGATTGGAAACACTTGCCAAAAAAACATCTTTAACGCCGAGCAAACGCAGAGATTTCAGGTTGTTGTTTCTACAGACTAACCACACCACAAATGTGTAGATAGGCAATTCACATACTTGTTACTCTAAAAGGACGTATTTGTGATGATAACTCTGGATCTTTAATGATACGTGAAGCTTGGCCAGAGTTTTCTTCTCGGCTCGTTGCAACTCATTCTGCGAATGATTATATTAATACAAATGAGCACTTGACTTTACAACGATAAGAAAACAATACATTTTTCAACATAAACATAATTCGTTACGAATAAATGAATTAAAAGTAAAAAACTTTTATTTATGCGCTAAAAGAATGAAATGAACCAACTTTTGCTATAAAACTTTTACTATCAACTTATAACGTCGCTACACAATTATTTTTATAGCTTGTCGCGACAAGATTGAGTTTGCCCACAAAATTTCAGCTCAATCGGTTGAAAAAGCCAGTTCCCCCCCCCCCCCCAAACATACACACACACACATGTGTAGTTATACACGTGTTGTTTATATGTACTTAAATATATTATATGTTTTACTTCACAAAAATAAGAGACCGGGTGATAACGTGATGCAATTTTTTTATGGAATAAGAAAGCGAACAAGCACAAGACTCTCCTGATATTAAGAGACAACCGTCGCCTATAGACACCATAGTTTTTATAGGTGCGTTGCTGTCCTGTGGTTGGGGTATTATTATCATCATGGCGATAGGAATAGGTCAGGCGGTGGATACCTTCCCGGGCGAGTTGCTGCACAACACTCTACCAAACATCTACAAAACGAAAAAAAAACACGTTTATTGTAAAGTTCCATACAATAAACGTGTTTTTAGACTTTTTTACATATTCATTTTATACTATTGCTTTTAGTATTTGTTGTCATAGAGGCAACAGAAATACATCGTCTGTAAAAAATTTAAACTACCTAGCTATCACAGAGGGAAACAGCCTGGTAACCGATAGTCAGATAGATAGACAGACAGACAGACAGACAGACAGACATACAGAAAGACAGACAAACAGACAGAAAGACATACAGAAAGACAGACAAACAGACAGACAGACGGACGGACGGGCGGATGGATGGACAGAGGGATGGACGGACAAACAGACAGACGGACAGACAGACAGACGGACGGACGGATGCACTAACATCGAAGTCTTAGTAGTAAGGTACCGTTTTTCCCCCTTGAGTACGGAACCCTAACAAGCCAGAGTTAGACAGATAACAACATATAATTCATACATAATAATATGTGTTAACGATCCGACGCAATGACCAGTTCAAATTACATTTGGCCGCACAATATGTTGGTAAATATTCATTTATCCGTCGGTTCTCAGTAATAATCTGGAATGATATCGGCCGTTTTGTAGCGCATAATAACCACACTGGGGGTGCACCACCCGACCGGAACCACCGGACCTTCGCGCCACTTGCCTAAACATCATTGGGTTTTAGATATCAACTCGCTAATTACCACTTATTAATATTAAGCTAATTAGTGATCATTATTAAGTAACTTCAAAGAGGAGATACGTTTTTTTAACCGATTAAAAAATAAGGAGATTCACGGTTCGTCTGTATGTTTTTAGCTGACTTAAAAGACTCGCACGATCTTATTCAACCAGCTCCATTCCTTCATTGAGAGACAAGACGTGGACGGTCGCGCCACCCTTTTGTAGTCAATATGATGGTTCAGGTGAAATGACTTAGTTAATCGTTTCTAATATGAATGGTCGAAGAGTGGAATTCACTGCCTACGAGTGTATTCCCTAAACAATATAACTTATACATCTTTAAGGCTGGATAGACTGTTTTTAAGTGGGCATGTTCCAACTTCGACCGCATATTCACTTAATATCAGGTGATATG
>DVZL01005130.1:0-12307 GCA_018236625.1 Lasaia peninsularis
TTTCACTGATGTGTATTTCTTTTGCCGCTATAACAATAGGTACTAAAAACGTAATAACATTAACATAAACATGCATCACATGCAATAAAGCATGATTTTTTTGCTATTTTTGTAAATAATGGTACGGTACCCTTAGTCCGCGAGTCCGACTCGTGATTTGCGGATTTTTTTTATGTTCCGCTTGTTGCATTTTCAAACGACTTTCAAAAAATTAACGGGTTCTTGATTCGACTGAACGTTTTTATTTGTAAATAATACTTTAAAAAAATTGGATAAAACTAGGTATATCTGTGAAAAGTTAATTAGAAGTTACGTGAAATAGATAGGAACGGTAAAAGATTTTATAAATCGATCCAGTAGCTTCGGAGCCTGTTCAATACAAACAAACAATCAAATTTCCTTTTCATAATATTAGTATACAAGACAACCAACACACAGCTCTGACGGACGAGAGACGACCGAGGCCTATAGATAGATGTTGTAGGTGTGTCGCTGCCATGTGGCTGGGGCGTTAGGCCTAGTGCGCAAGTAAACCGGCTACCCTACCTCCGGACCGGAACACGACAATGTCATTATCGCAGCAGGAGTAGATAGGGGGGTAGATCCCTACCCGGGAGTTGCTACACAGCACTCTCTCGCACTCACCAGTGGTCATGTTGGTAGTGACCCAGTTAACTTATGCTCGCATCTTACGTGTTACCTGGTAGGTAGGCAGATGGTCTATTCAACACAAGGGAAAGAAATATTGAATAGAGATCAGTAATGTCTAATTTAACCAATTTGATAAGTAATAATGAAAGATGTGTGTTTGACAAAACAGATATAATACAAAATTTTTATTTTCATTTTTTTCGAGATATTAATGAATGTGGAGGAAACTAGGCCACTATGTGGGGATCGTGACACTTGTACTGGTGGGGACTACGCAATTGAAATAACCTAGTGGTTTTAATTATTAAGCGACGGGGTCATCACATCCCTACGCCAAAAAAATATATAAAACACCAAAAAAGTTCCACTTAACCGCTAAATAAAGAGACAATGGCCGTATGAACATTAATTACCAACAGTAAGTTTCGCAGATGGTTAGGTGAAGTCGGTGCGCCAAAATAATTGCACATCGAGTGTCATTGACTCCAGTGCTTTGAACTGGTGCCAAACGTGGGTCGTGCGCGCGTGGTGTTCATTACTCTTCTAACACTACTTCCTTGGGCATTTCCTTATTTCTATAAGATATGAATAAGTGAGCCCCAATGGCCTAGTGGTTCGCGCTTCGGACTACCATCACGGTAGTCCGGGTTCGATGAGCCATGTATCAATGAGTTTTTCCAACTTAAGTACATTTTTTGAGTGCTCGTACGGTGAAGGAAAACATCGTGAGGAAACCCGGTATTTGTGCTCGATATGGCGTATAATATCGACGTCTAACCGTGGGTGAATATGTACCTAGTCAATGTACCATTTTAATAACATGTGAGAGCCCTTTATAATATCTTATATATAAAATTTCCATGTCACAATGTTAGTTATCGTACTCCTCCGAAACGGCTTGACCGATTTTTACCAAATATGCGTATTCAGTAGGTCTGAGAATAGACCAACATTTATTTTCATACCCCTAAGTGCGGGCGGTACGAAGTTCGCCGGGGCAGCTAGTAATAAAATAAATGTGACACAAACCGGACTTTCTATAAACTTCACTTGTTAGCAATAGTGCTGACAAATATGGATTTATGGATTTATAATTATTATTGATGAATGAAAACACTTAGTAATACAGTAATTAGTGTGAGTAAGTGAACGCACTGTGCGGTATGCGTGGGATCTCATATGAGGTGCGTGTCCAGTAGGGTTGTCAACTGCTTTATAACATGTAGTATTGCACTCTATTTCGGGGCTCTGTACTGTATATTCTGTTGAAGAATTACATAGTTTACGAAAATACACTAAATCTATTAAAATAAAATTTTATCTATTTTCTATTATTATTGTAAAAAATTGCTTTTGATTTTGAAAATTGATTGAAAGAATTGAAGTAAAAAAAAATAGTTTATTTGTAAAAATAAATGAGTTCTACTGAAACGCTGTATTTTTTTAAACATACTATTATTTGTAGTTTTTTTAAATAGTGATTGGTAATGAAAAAAAATGTTGGCAACCCTAGCATCTAGATAAGTTTTAATGACAAATTTAATTCATCAGAGATTACAAAAAGTTTTTCCGTAATTACACTTGGAGAGTGTATTGTGGGTATAATGAACCCTCAACTGACACACGCACAAACCGACATGACAATTTATAAGCAAGAGATATTTCTTACTAGAATTTAGTATTTCATCAGTATTTCCAATTCAGTTAGGCGAAAAAAACCGAGGTACAACCGACACTAACGCAAAATGATAGTGATTTCAATATAATAATTCGAAAACTATTTACATTTCAAACGAGCAGACGAATCACAATATCAGGAATCCACAGGAACATCACAATGCACAGCCCTGGTGTTATAGTTAGACAAATAGCTAAAAATCTTTTTGTTCGCCCGGGCAATTCGTTGCAAGACTCGACTTTATAACTTTACATTCAACTTTATAAATTCTCCATTTACTAGTGAAGAAAAATGATTATCATAAGAAAATGATGTCTATAGACATCAAAGTTTGTAACTAAACATTATTAACTAGCTGCGAACCAAAGCACGACAAATAGGCAAGACGGTGATTCCAATACGGACCCGTCGTCACAAAACTTTGTCCACCTACTCAAGATTTTTTAAACAATAACCGGATAACGCTAATAGTAAACCATACATCTGACTCAAGACAGTTTAAAATTCAAATTTGCACAATTACACCCAAAGGCCAGTGCAATCTATATTTACTTGGTAACCGGAGTCCTAATCCGAATGTAATTGATACTGTGACATTGTCTGTGGTCGCCTTTACGCTCTTGCCACACTCTGATGACTGCAAACCTTACCAACATGTAACCAGATCAAAGCACCACAAAAGAAACCTTAACACAATGCAATAAGATAACAAATATGAAGTTCAGCTAGCCGTTGAACAGCGCGTGACAGATTAAGGCTGAGTATTGTGTGTCATATAATGACATGGAATTAGATGGTCTCTGTTTTACGCTTCCACCACATCTTAAAGAGGGAGCCATTGTTCTTGGGAAACGAGCGGAACTGCTCAGATAAACTGTTTGAAATTAGAAGCGCAGGGCTTTTGAATACTGGTAATTGGAGGAATTTGAATATCCCGTCATGCTTGTGAGCCATCATGGATAGAAAAACATTGTTAGGAAACTCGGAGTCGTGAATTCGAAATCAACTTAATCCAGGATTGGGGCTAGTTTCCATTCTGGGTTGCAGAGGTCAGATGGTAGTCGCTCTACGTCTGGCCGGCGCCCTCAAATCCCCTAGAGGTAACCGTCCCCGATGTCATTTGATATACAAGCGGGATAGGTCTAGACCTCCGTGGTGTGACAATACGGCTGTCGCCTGTTAAGACCATTAGCCGCGTAAGGTCCCGGGTTCAATTCCTGGTCGGGCAACTTTTCTTAAATGTTTTTCAGATTATTCTGAGTACGCATTACATTTCCCGGGATTATAATGTGCCCGAAGTAGCGATAGGCTTGCCACCTATCACATCATGGGCCCTGGTACCTTGGCTAATCCTGGGTGTTCTAATATATCTATTGGACTAACGGGTCATGGCCTAACCTGATGGAAAGAGATACATTTCGCCTTGCTGTTAATATTGCGTTCCCAACTCAAGGAAGATGTATAGCTCAAAATCAAAAATCTTTATTAACAAATATTTCATATAACAATATTACAGGGGTTGTGAACTCTTTTGGTAAATTTAAAAACCTGTGTTAGAAGAGTCTAGCTAAGAGCTACAAGTAAGTTTATCCCTATTGTATAACCCTACCCACCAAACCGGAACACTGCACTTGCGAAAATTGTACTTGACAATTTCATTAGTGAAAAATAAAAAATCAGAAGTAGTATGTAGTTAATGAGAAACATTAAAAGAATGCGTCATTTAAGGCGAGACGTATTATAATAAATATTTTCCCCTTATTATTTGCACTGGGAAGTGAAACCTCTGTCGATTTTCCCGAAGTGAATCATTGAGGTTAACATAGTCGGTATTTATGTTAGCTTTGGCAAGTGGATCGATCAGTTTTGGATCGCGGATATATGTATATCTACTCGAGAACGGCGTGAAATGATTCCGTATCCGTCGGAGCTATTAATAAATCTTCAGATATATCATATTGCGTACTGGCTGTGTTCGCGACTTCGTCCGATTTTTGTTTATTTTTTATTATAGGTACATATTTAAATTAAAATTCTAAAATAAAAGGAGCTTAAGCTACTCCCTATTACGTCAGCTATCTGCCAGTGGAAGCCCCGTCAAAATCGGTTTAGAATTTTCGAAGATTAGCGGGTACAAATAGACCAAAATACTATTTTGATATATTATGTACCTACCTTGTAAACATACATAATATGCATATAGTAAAAAGCTGTTAATTTAATATTACATACAGACACTGCAATTTTATTTATTTATACAAATAAATAAAATTGCAGTGTCTGTATTAAACCATATAAGGGTAACCGACTTTACTTAATTTCTTAACTTTATTTTTTTATCATCCACAAAGATTAGAATATAGGATACTCTACGAGAAAAGCTCGTTTTTTGTATATGTGCTAATGTCGTTTTATCTTCTAATATAATATGTTTGTGTAGAGTATAAATTAGCCATTCTGCGTCTCAAAACAACCTCATATTTGTGTGTACACAAACATATACACATATAAGAATATCGGACACGGAACCCTAAAAACAAAGTCTAACTGAGAATCTCCGTTTTTCGAATTTAATTAAACTAATGTTCGCTCGGTGGTTGAAATTAGACCTGTATTGTCGAAATTCGACTTATATGGTCGAAAGTTAATTAAAAACTCTTTTACAGTTTGCTAAATGTCCTTGACCTTTATTTTTAGAAATATAAAACCTTAAAAAATATTAAATGTCAAACGAAACAATTTCACAACAGAGTATGTATGCGTGTAACAGATACTCGTGTTTGTGTGTGTGTGTCAAATGTTTGATAGTGTGTCTAATGTTTTATTTATTAATTTAATGTACTTTATAAGCATTATTATTGAAAAATATTAGCGTTCTGCACTTCTCCTGCACATAAACTATAAGTGTGCCAGATTTTATGCTTCTGCGTCCGCGCAATTTTCGTACAAAGGGGTCCAAAGTTTAGGCATCACGTATTAATATATATATGAATCAAAAATATACTGTGTTTTGAGGCGTGCGATCAAACCAATTTGCAAAGACTTTGTTTTATAGTAAACAGAAAAAACATAGAGTTGTGGTCCTATTACTGGTGTCTTATCTACAGGATGTAATTTGTAATAATTGTGTGAACAAAAACTAAGCGAGGCGGCGCGGATACTTGAGTTCTGTAATTTGTTTTTACACAGCCTTTCTACACCCAAGGCCGGGTCCTGGATGCCTAATGAAGGGTGACGCGAGGTAATTGAGATGAAATATTTCTTGATCTTTCATCTGATCATTCTTAACTTGTTGAGTTATAAAGGGTACCTTGTTCACTTGGTCCAGCGATATAATCTGTATGGAGCTAAAAGAAAAATAGCATTCTAACTTTAAAATCAGTTCATTACAATAGTGAATTTTAAAATTTTTTTTTCGAGTTAAGATTCTTTAACTTTTACCAAATCGAAAAATTTTTTTTATGTAAAAGATAAAAATAAAAAACCCAAAATTTGTTTAAGTATATATCTAAATAATTAGGCTCTAGGCTATATTATGTTGTCTTAATTTACCTTAAATTACTACCATTATTATTGTTGAACGTGTTAAAATAATCAATAATTATTGTTTTAACTTTTAAAGTACCTTCACGTCTATTATCCCCGAAGAGGTAGGCAGAGGTGTGCTAGTATATCCACGACTCGTAAGTCCAGCAGATATACAAGAACACACCCACGATTAGCCGAGGTACTAGGGCCCTGATAATAGTTGGCAAGCCTAGCGCCACTTCGGGCCCATTCCTATCCCGGGCAATGTAATGCTTACTCAGAAAAATCTGAAAAACATTTAAAAGTTGCCCGACCTGGGAATTGAACCCGGGACCTTACGCGACTAACGGTCTTATCAGGCGACAGCTGTACCGTTACACCACAGAGACGAAATAATTGTTTGAATACTTAGAAAACATTGATTGACTTTTATAATGAATTTATGTTATCTTTTTGTATATCAAAAGATGTTTGCGACCATAACTCGATTTTAAGGAATTTCGAATTAAGCCAGTATATATTGTATTACACTCACTTTGATAATTTTTATCGCTCCCGTGGTCGAGTGTAGTCTGCGTTTATTGACGGACACCAACTACAGTTTTTCTGATAGTTTTTTTTCAGTTTATCTGAAAAACGTAACGTTGAGTAACATAAGCCGCATGTACCTCTTATCATGGTTTTGTTTTTATGTATACCCCTTCTGTCACTACAGCAATGTTTAACATAATATATGAATGAATGAAACCTTTATTGCACACCAATACACACATTTTGTATAGTAAAATATCTAATCACTACATGGTATAAATCAAAGTCGCTTTCTCTGTCCCTATATGCATGCTTAAATCTTTAAAATTACGCAACGGATTTTGATGCGGTTTTAGATAGAGTGATTCAATAGGAAGGTTTTTATGTATATAATATGTATAGTATACCCGTTCAAAGCCGGTGATAGTCGCTAGTTATTCTTATAAAATAAAAGCTAAATATATAAATATTAAATGGATATTTTTGGTTTTTACAGACTCTACCGTCAGCATTTGTTAACGTTTGGTGCGAGAGAGTCGGTGCCCAAAATCCACGTCCCACTCGATGATCTACCTCCTACAGATACGTCTTCCCGTGAGTATTGTCACAATACACCTTGGCTAACAATTTTCGCACTTTTGACGGCAATATATATGTATGAAGTACCCTCTAAAATATTTCCGGAGAATTACAATTTGGATGTTTTGAAGGCTAGGGTGAATATTTCTGTATACTTCAGTATACCTCCATCCTTGACTACAACGTCACTTACCCTGGTGGTAAGTCAGTTGTCATTATAATGAGATATCTTTTGTAAAAAATAAATGCATCAGCCGTCAAAAGTTCGGAAATTTCTTGGCTTTGTACGGTCGAGTTTTAATAAAGTTTTATTTATAAATATAGAATAGTATTTTAGTAAGTGAAAATGGGAATGGGATTTTAGTGTGAGATTTGTTTTATACCTTAATGTTAGAAGACTTTTGTAAAGTATAAAACAATTTATTGTTCTAAAACTTATGCATTTAATTTGCAATGATCCTTAATATACTATCTATCACCAAATAGTGCTAAATTTGACTACTAAGTTTGAATCCGAGGGTTTTTTTATTTGTAAGTTTGACTTCCACGTGTATTTCAGAGTTTATAAGATATTTTTTAATCTATTTTATTTTAAATATACTATTTATCAAGTTCTGTCACTACAAATTGAATCAACCAACCACATATTAAACTTCTCGTTATTAAGAATTGATGTGATTGCAACGTTGCCAATACTTAAATTGTATTATGTACGCTTATACAATAAAGTCTCCTTGTGTTAGCACAATATTTAATTGGAGTGCCAAAAATATTACGTTCCTTATTCATCTTAAAATGTTGTAGATCATGCCTTCCTTACCTTTCCTTTTTCTACCAGGATCAAATTTGAATATCGCAAGTCATAGCGGTTACATTATAAGATCAAGATATCCGAACATCTTGCATACTAAAGCATCTGACTCATCATCCAACGGTACAAGCAAATATCAACATTATTATAAAAAAAATAAAATCGTAACAAGTAAACGCACGCATGGAGGTGAACACATTAAAATTAAATCATTTAACAAAGATGATGCACGACATAATTTTTGTAGATACAAAAGCTTGTGCTCAATGAATTGTGGTTATGGAAATCTAGATTATAGAAGCTACAATGACCATTCGCGTATAAGATTCTTCAATTTAGCTGACAATAAAAAGAATACGGAAGAAGACAGCTGCAATAAAGAGTCCATGAGTAACAAATCATCTTTGCTTTTACAATACTCAATTAATTCCCCAATTATTGGTAAAAATCCCTATATTAATACTGTCAACAAAGATATCAGTAATACATCTTTTCATAATAATAAACGCGATAATTCTGTATATAAATATAATAGAGGAAATACAACAGCACATTTCTTCTTTTCTCGCGTAAGAGGCCATGGCAATAACTTCATGCAACCTTTTATAAGAAGGAGCAATAAAGGAACAAATCTAGTAAAATATCAAAATAAAATTAAAGAGCCTGTTCTTGAAAAGCCACTGCACAGCTGTATGTTGCTTAAACATTTAAAACAAAAGATAAAAGACGATAATAAAAAAGAAAACAATGAAGATGTAACCCACAAGAAACATTTTAGTGTACAAGTAGAAACTACAACTGAAGTGAATAATTCATTGCAGAATGTAGTTACTATACCTGAATGCGAAAGTATTGCTGAAAAAATTATGGTCGTAATGTTTAATGACTCTTCTAGAACTGGCATACCTAAAAGCTATATAAAATGTTACTTAATTAAATTAATTAATGAGTTGTATGATCTGAAAAACAGTCAGTCAGATGACAATCCTAAAAAAATAATATTTAGAAGCTTAATTGAGTACTGTTTAAAACATATCAATAATGAAACAAGTTATGATACAATAATAAAAACCAAATCTATCGACAGACAGTCTAATAAATTATTTACAACAGATAATGCTACTTCCAACGAAAAATTATTAAAAATTACAACCGGTACTCAATTTCATGGTTTTAGCTATTTGAGAGAAAACAAAGCATTGCGCACAAGAAATAGAAAACACACAAGACACGTTAGAAATCCTAGAATAATTGTTACCGATATAAATACTGATAATAGTTTTATAAAAGAAAGACATATACAAGAGCTTGAAGAGATGCTAAAAAATACAGTGTATATTTGTGAAACAATGCGCAATAAATGTTTTAAAGAGAAAGATATTATGATGACACGAAAACTAATTGACAACATAGATAAATCATCAAAATCGGATAAGTCTAATTTAAATTCTTGTTCGAATTCCGATTCCTCTAACGAATTGCCGAAAATTAAAGATACTATACATCATCTCCTCGATGAAAGTTCTGTACCACCTGATGTCGCAAAAGAATTTTTAGGTGCTTACTTAGATATATTACATGAAAATTCTTATTTCACTGAGAGTAGATCTTCTACAGATGATTCGAAAAGTAATTTATTTCAACCAATTTGCGATGTTATAACTGAGCCCATTGAAAAAAAAATATCAATTAGCGTAACTACCAACGAGATGACAAATAATCATAATGAAAGTCAACATAGAATATTTAATCCTGAACAAATTAAATACTTTTTTAATAAAATATTATCTATAGTCACTACAAATAAGGTTAAAGAAAGCAAGAGTTTTTGGGGTGTAGATGATATAAAACCTGGCTGTGAAAAAGTTAAAGAAAATATAATTCACAATAAAAAACAAATATTAGCGTCGAATATTTGTTTTTGTAAGGCGATGGGTTGTGGTAATAAAATAACGTGTAGACAAAATCAAAAACAGAAAAAAATATTTTCAAAAAACAAATGGTCATTTAATACGATTCCGAGTTTTGATTCCAATGTTTTTTTTAATTGCACAAACGTTCAATGTGCTAAAAACCAGTCAGACTCTTTACAATTCGAAAACATTTTATCTGCTAATAACTGCTTAATTTTGAAACATTATGAAAGTTGTTGTGAAGATAGTGAGATAAACATACACGATAAAACATACCTTAAAGTTTGTTTTAGTGAAAGTGATTTAACATATAAAGGCAACAGTGCTTTTGAAAAGAACTTAAAATCTGTATACAATGATACTAATGGATTCAAAAAGCTAATAAATTTTGAAGCTGATGCAAAATCATGTTTTATGTTATCCTTGACCAAAGGGGCTCTATCGTCTTTTATATCCAAAAATAAATCACACAGTAGTGAAACTGGTATCAATAGTATTAACTGCATGGCAAAAACGAACCGTGACAAATATCATGAGAATACATCAGCATTTGAGAATCCGCCTAAAGTCATTAATGAGGATTTCATTTTATTATTACTAGAAAATTTATCTATATTGTCTAGAAACGTTCCCAGTGTTTACAGAGATATAAATAGTTTATATCTTAAGCTGAAAAAGAGGCATGAAAAAACAATCACTAGACCTCCAGGATTAGGTCTTTTGGGTAAAATTTATAATGACGTGAATAATAGGGCTACCATAGATAAAGAAACGCATTTTGATGAAACTTTGTGCCCTCGTGCTGTAAGTATGAAAGATGATAAAACTACAAATGTTTGTCAATGTAATTTCGATTTTACTGCAAACGAAATAAAAACTACAAATTCACTTTTAAATGAAGTTAACCCACAGGTAGCATACGAAATTAACACGACGAGCAATGCTTTCGAAAATGGTGCTGAAATCTACCAATATCATACTGATAGCACACAAACACCCAGATTTAATTATTCTGATGATGATACAATTCTGAAATCAGAAAAGGCAATTTCAAATCAAAATTGGTATAGACAACTCTGTACGCGAGATTGTGCAGTTAATACCGATTATAATTTATCTAACAGTGTTTCAAGCAGCTTCAAATATATTAAAAATGGACAAGAAGGATTAATTGGTAAATCATTATATAAAATTAGAATCGATGAAAAGAGATCAACAAAACTCAGACAAAGTCTTATCGAACAAATAGCGCTGCTGCCTCCAAGTTACAAAGTTTCTACTCAGTGTCAAACTGAGAAGAAATTAAGGTGTTTGGGTGACAAAACACTTAATCGTGAGTTTAAAGTATACAGACTGTTTTTAAGCAATAAATTTATGAAAAAATCCAAATCTATGATAAATTTAGAAGAAGATACAGGGAAGGGTGATGAGTTAACATTTTACCGAAGCCATACTGGTGATTCTTATTTTTCTGGTTAGTTCCACAATACACGTATCTTATTCTAATTTCTTTGCAGGATAGTGTATTTATACATATAACAAACTTGCTCTTCCTCATGCATAAATCTCATAGAAATACTATTTTTTGGTCCTTTACATTTCAAAATAATATTGTAAGCGACTGTTCTTAACCAGAGCTATTCCCTTTTTTTATGGGATAAGTGTGAACACGGCTTTCCTGATGGTAAAAGATCTTATGGCTGAAGTGCAGATTAAACCTATTATGCAAGTTTATCAACTGCTATACCCTCCGGACCGGAATATGACACTTCTTGCATTTTGTCTTAACTCTCATCCATATCACACACTCTCCTATGACATTGGAAAGTTAATGCTTCGATACTACTACATTAGTTACTACTACTATAGTAGTTAATCAATTAAGAAAGAAAAACCATAAACCTTCAAATCAACAGAAACACGGATATAATCAAAATTTTAGGATTTTTTCGGAATTCGAGGGTTCCGTTTTTTACCCTCTAGGTAAGGAACCCTAAAAAAGCACTATTATATTTTATACTATTGTATCCTATTATATTATATTCAAAGTTGGTTTCTTAATATGTCATTAGTTTCTTTGTAATGTAAAAAATGCATGTTCTTTTGAGATTATTCTACAATTAATTCTTAAGTAGTCTAAATTTACCATGGTTATTTAAATGTGGAAAGTAATTTATTATCTCAGTAATAAGTAAAAACATTTTAGTTTGTAGCATGAAGTTAAAGGTATTATCTGGAGATTAGACTCCTATCAAAGACCTGTCCTGGATATTATGTATTATTGCTAACTTTTTCTACACTGGCCAACCTCTCATCCTAAAGTTTTGTGGAGTAGACAAAGTCAAAACAAGCCGGCCTTGTGAGACTGAGATAGCCGGAGAAAGAGATTTATTTTCTATAATAATATTACATTATATCCAGATCGTATCATTAGCTTCATTGTTTAGCTATGTCATTTGAGTTATTCTTTATTTCACACCCCTATATGTAGTATGTCAATAATCAATATTTAAATTAAACGGGTCAAAACGCGTACATAACTTACTTGTTTTATATATCTCGACGTTTTGATCCTTGCAACAGGATCGAAACGTCGAGATATATAAAACAAGCAAG
>DVZL01005131.1:0-12306 GCA_018236625.1 Lasaia peninsularis
TCTACGCAATGCCAAAGTGTCAAGCCGATAAGTAATATCCTGGTCGCCGATAATTCGAGTTGCCCTACGTTGAATGCAGTCAAATGGAAGAAGCTGGTATTGGGGAGCCCCAACCCAAAGGTAATTAGTTCTTTTCATTTTTTTCAGTTTATCTGATAAGTATAATGTAGCCTGAGATTGGGTTTTTGGTTGATATGGCGACGCACTTGCTACCTTTAACATGGGACCTAATATCGACACCCAACGGTGGGTGCAAATTTACTACTGTCTACCCTTTTGGAAACATGAGCGTGACGATATTAATTCCATTTTAGATAAGCCAGTGTCGGGTTTTGACAAGTTTATTCTCACGTGAAAAAATTCGACGATTATGAAACGAAAAAGGAAGAACAACCGTTATATAAATATTGAACTTTTCGATTGCAAATATATAAATCAATTTTAATTTAAGATTAAATGAAAAGTATGTATTTTTTATTGGAATGCTTTTGGGTATTGTAATCTTTTTGGGACCTAATAAGATATAAATCACATGATAGGAAACAAAAAACATTTTCCATGAATATAAGTACATTTGACAATGTTGTTGAAAATCATGTTATAATTAACTTTGTGACTTCGTCCGCGTTTTTATTTAATTATTTTATTTTATACATTTCTATAATAAAATTCTAAAATAAAAGTAACCTAAGCTGTTCCTTATTACATCAGCTGTCTGCCAGTGAAAGTCTCAAAATCGATCCACGCGTTTCAGAGATTAGCGGGTACAAGCAGAGAGACATAAAAAAATTGTATAAAATATTATTGTGTACATAGATATGCGTTTAGTAAAAAGCGGTTATTATAATAATACCTACAGATACTACAATTTATTCGTTTCTATAGAAATATTTATCACATGTATCCAAGTCCCAAAACCCAAGATTAACAAATAAACAAAAACAACGATAAGAGATCAACAGCTATTGAAGAATAATTAAGTCATTTAATTAATCAGGGGAAAACCTACTGCACTACAAAATATAAAGCAATAACTACGAATTTTTAGTTTTTTTTTTTTTTCAAACTAAACCTGTTAAAGGTCTCTTAATCATGATGAAAAGTCGCTACCGTGGAAGCGTTGTAGAGAGTGTTTATTTCAATTGACCTCTAAGAGCAGTGGGTCATTGTCCATACGAGCCGGTTTAATGAACGAGTTTCGTAACAATCATTCTGTCATAATGCTATCACGTAAGCTACCATTAAGTTCTGCCGACAAGTTATCCTTCAGATTTGAAGTTACAATGATATAATAGAGTACTTGTTAAGTTGAATTCACTTCGAATATAACCAGCACTTATTTTTTTGAACAAAGCCGACGTGGACGGAAAAAACTTCTGAGGAATACAAAAAGAACTCAATCCATCATGTCAAAAACAATCCATGCTTTTAAAATTTCTCGCTATCAAATGCCTAGACAAAATTAAATACAATACTGGCAACGCCCTCATCTTTACGATTCTTTGTGGTCGAGTGTAATCGATGTCCGACCTTAACGCACGAGGTCCTGGGTTCGATTCCCAGGTAAAACAACTGGTTCTTTCAGTTTATCTGAGAAAGATAATGTTGCCTGCGATTTGTGCCTTATGTCCTGTCACATCCTAATATTGACGGCTAATCCTGTGTGTATAAGTATAGGTGTGCACCTCTGCCAACCCCTTTAGTGATATGTATATATTTTCTTCACGTATAAAGCTTAAAATGTGGCATATCGAAAGTGTCAAGGCCAGATACACAAAATGATAGTCGTCATCGCTGAGGTGCGTGCTGCGTACGCGCATAGTTTACGTAATACCGCGACCAGCCTAACAATATATAATGATTCGACGTATGACGTCAATTATTACACCGAAACAGGTGGAGAATATAAAATACAACGTCACTTCACTACATAGTGTAAAATAAAGTCGCTTTCTCTATCCCTATATACCTATGTATGCTTAAATCTTTTAAATTAAGCAACGGATTTTGATGCGGTTTTCTTTAAGTCTTTTCTTTAAGAGTGATTCAAGAGGACGGTTTTTATGTATATAACATATTGTAAAATATACCCGTGCGAAGCCGGGGCGGGTCGTTAGTGCTATTATAAATGCGAAAATTTGTATTGTTTGTATGAGACTATTCAAAACAAATAACCAATCAAATCGTTTCTCTTTATAATATTATAATAATAGACTAGGTGTGCTCGCGATTTCGTCCGCGTTTTTATTTAAGTGATTTTTTTATTCTATACATTTCTAAAATAAACATAGCCAAAGCCGTTCCTTATTACATTAGCTGTCTGTCAGTGAAATGTACAAATACCAAAATAATGTTTTTGAATTTTTATCTGTCTGCCTGTCTGTTTGTACCCGCTTATATCTGAAATAACTGGAACAATTTTGACATAACTTTCACTGGAAAGGCGTAGGCTACTTTTATTTTAGTAAATTAATGAAATGAAAACGCGAACAAAGTCGCGGGTATAGTTAGTATCTAATATATGTCCAAACTGACGTAAATTATGATGATATTGATATCGTGTTATTTTACATAAATTACAAATACATGGGGAAAGAGATAACCGATAGTAGCGTTTATTTATCAACGACATTACTTAATGGGTTGCAATTTGAAATATGGTGAGTAATTAATTTTTAAAGCTATGGTCGTATCGTTCTATATTAATAATAGTTATTAGCGTTTCATTTACTATTAAATAATAACTAATAAACCTTAGCTTCCTTTGTTTAATTATATGTATTTAATTCTATCCTAATAATAAGTCTTGGTTTCAAGTTTACGAATAGAAAGTCTTCATTATAATAATAAAAATAGCTTTAAGCACAATAATAATAGTTTTATGTTTCCCATAAACTAAAATAATAATACAGATAATCTCTACACTAGAATAACACATACGCTATAGAAATACTACCTTCTGCACGTGGTTTTATCTGTGACATAGGTTGTTACGTAATTACAAAGATGTTCATGCAGACAGAGCCACGGGAACTAATTTGTAATATATAAAGTCGCTGATTGAGTAATCTAGGTAAATGTTTGAACTAAATGTGAGAAATTTGGCATGCGGGTACTCTTTGAACCGTGGAAAAAATGGAACTCAATTCCTAAAAGGATTCCCAAGAGAGGGCCAAATAACTTTTAGTTACGGATGAAGCTACGGGCAATATTACCTGTAGGCCAAGGTAAGGTAGGAATATTTGTGGCAAAACAAGCAAATTAAAAATTTAAACAGCGAAGCGCGAGTCGGACTCGCGCAAGAAGGGTACCGTACCAAATCGATTAATTATAAAAACAGAGAAAAAATAGTTTCAAATATTTTAATAGCAAATTAATTATTAGTATTATAGACTGTTCGAATCATTTTTAAGCATCATCATGTACCGCGACCTAAATATGCGTAGCGACATCTATTTGTCGTCGAGAAATAACTCAGCTAATATTTACTTTATAGCGGTAATTTAATAATTTATTTTGTTTGATTATTTTAGTTGTTGGTCAAATTTTTAAACCCAGTAGCAGTGTTACGAGACTTGTTGTTATATTCACTGGATAGTCTTCCTTAGAATAGTTTATTTTAAAATACTATAATAATTCCGCACCACGAACAAGAGGAATGACTAACGCAACAGAATTTAAAGTTAAAATAAAAAATGTAACATTAAATAATGATTCGTTGAAACCAATTCATCCTATTGTTTCTACTCCGCCTAATCCATCGCTGGTCCTGTGCCAAGTGGCCACAGCTATTATTATCCCCGGTGTTGCTATCTCGATGCTAACCCTTCGCTTCACATTTTATCACTTCCTATTTCTTTTCTAATAACTGAGACGCTAAATATTTTCTTCACTCACATTCTCTCGCTTCACTATAGTGAAAAACACACTAATTGATAATTCCTAAAATCATACGTCTCAAATTTATTACACACTAGCGACTCGCCCCGGCTTCGCACGGGTATAATATACATGTTATATGCATAAAACCTTCCTCTTGAATCATTCTATCTATTGAAAAAACCGCATCCGTTGCTTAGTTTTAAAGATTTAAGCATAGCGACAAAAAAGTGACTTTATTTTATAATATTAATGGTTACATCACAATGTTTCGAGTTGAAAAAAAACGACCAAGCGCAAGTCGGACCCGAGCACAAAGGGTTCTGGACAATTATCTGGAGAAACGACAAGAAAGTTGGTTGTATAGGATACTTTTTTCAATATTCATTTTATTCTGTTTTTGATATTTATTGTTATAACAGCAATCGTCTGTAAATGTCAAAATTGTCAACTTTCTAGCTGTCACGGCGCATGAGATACCCTGTTGATGACTAGTGACAGATAGATAAACATATATTTTAAACGAAATACGCATGAATTTTACTTACCTATAGCTATAACGGAAAAAAAATTTATTGAAATAGCTGACCGGTTTTGCTTTTTACATCATCATTAGGGTTAAAACTTAAGCCACTATTATTGTAAGTATTTTTTATTCCTGATTGTTAATATACATTAGATGTTTTTTTATTTTAAAATATGAATATGTGAAAATTTTACCAAGCGCTAACGATGAAATATACCTATTTAAAAAAATACAGATAGATAGACGAAAAGCGATGTCTTAGTGATATGGACCCGTTTGTACTCATTGGATATGGAACCCTAAAATATCACGACATGCAAGACTTGGGTTCGCTTTCTTTACCAGGGAATATAACAATAGCAACAACTAATGTTATAGCTGATTGTACTATGGAAAAATTTAGTTACCAAAATTACTAGATTTCCATCTGCGGACATAAGATCTCAACGCCGAAAAAGTTATCATACTTTACCAACTAGAGACTGGGATGTTCAACATATTAAGAAAATAAGTTTACTGGTTGCTCTACACTTTAAACGGAACATGTCAATTGCAAGCGCTGTATTTACACTGGCAGGAATAGATAAGGTAATACAAATCCAGGCAATTTGGCCCTACTACGTAGTCACGGTGTTCGTGACAATTGAGCCGATGTTCACCTCTCGCGAGTGTAAAGCGGTTGGTTTAATTTATTCAAAAGATCCCGGATTATGTTTGATGCTATATACATGATGTTTTGTGAAATCAAAATAATATAAAAAATATATTCGGTAAACCATTCTGACTGACCCGTAAGCTTTAAAGCTCGTTAGCACGAGGCTTTAGCTTTTCCAACTGCGTCGAAATGTTGAGAATAAATTTGCAGTACAATGATTTATTACTCCGGAAGCGTTTTTTCTGCCCTCCGGGAGGAAATTGGCGACTTTTCGCCTGCTGAACAAAACAAAGTTGTCACTTTCTGGATTCGTCGAACAGAATAATACTACATGCGGACTGTTGGCCCTAGTTGGCCCTAGGAATGTAATACATATAAAAGAGGATTGTGTTAGTTACACTATTTATAACTCACGAACTGCTGAACCGATTTCGCTAAAAATTGGTTGGGATGTAGATTAGAATCAGGAGACGGACATAGGATACTTTTTTACTTTCGTTCTCTTTGCATAAAATTTTGTGTATACTATCGGGTAGGTCTGAAAATCGGTCAAAATTTATTTTTCATACCTAAGTGCGGGCGGTACGAAGTTCCCCGGAACAGCTAGTAATTATATTTAACTAGTTTGTGATCTTCAATTCGTCTGCGTGGTAATAATAAATTTAGGAGATTTTATGTGTTTGTTTTGTAACAGACAAAAGATATATAAAAATCTTCAAATCATGGTTTGCTAACAATTTATTGTGAAGAGTAACAAATGTTATTTGACTTATATAAAAGAAAGATGTTCCCAATTTTAATTTCTTTTTTTTTTTACTTAAATTAATAAATCTGAATGAAAAAATATTTACCATATCATAGGAAAATCTATCAGCTTATTTTTCTACTATTAAAAAAAATTTTTTTTTCGTTTCTTCTAAATCTCAAATTGTATTTTTTTCTGCCGCCTCCATCATTTCTATCTAATTAAATTCAATTCGTTTCAATTTCAGTTACCGTAAAATTCTTGCACATCCGCCAATGACGAAAATATTTTAGAACGAATTTCTTCAACCAATTTAAATAACTTCAATAGACTAAGACTATTAGTTTTTTTATGAAGATTCTGCTCAATTTTTGTTGTTTTTTAGGTTCTCTGAAATAATATCAATTGAAATGAGAATGAATGGAATTGAGTTGATTTTCCTGTCTTTAAAGTTCAAACTGACATAAAACTCATCTATCACTTGAGTTGTGGCCCGACAAAGAACACGTTCGTCTATTTATATTCGTCGTAAGCGTCGACTTGATTTGATCTGCCACTTGTAGTCCGAAAAGCTCGAACGAGGTCAATCCGGTAGCATTAACTGAAGTTATTTAAATCATCCACGCCTCAAAGATGATTGTTGGGATGAATTCAAAGAACAAATAAAACTGAATTAGCTCTGAGTTCAATATAGGCAACGGAACCCACGATTTTGATAAGTCTACAATATCACTACTAAATAAGGTTACAAAAATTAATATTTGAAACAGAAATTAAGTAAGCTGGGAAATTTTCATAAATTTTAATAGCTCTGAAACAAATGCTTCCAAAGCTGTAAAACTTTAGGACGGATTTTAATAGTTAAGTAAGTATTAGTAAGTTTTAATTTCTTTCGAATTCTTTTATTTAAATGGAGAATGAAACTTACTTTGTGAAAAACGGTAACTGTTGTACAAATTTAAAAAATATTCTACATTATATTTTTTCCGACTTTTTATATTATTTAATATTGAAATGTTTGTTATTAATCACTTCTACAATGTATTAAAAATATTCGCCATGTTGCTATTGACAAATCAAATAAAGGTCAAAAGCTTCAATAATAGTGTGGTCGAAAACTAAACTTCACCGAAACTAAAAAAGAACCCGGAACTAAAACTAAATGAGGCATGAAAAACTATTTTAACAAAGTAACTGCCACAAAGAACAAATGATAGCCAGGTTGGTATTGACGCGTCAGCTAATAGAGGAATCGCGTGTGAAGAACAAAGGAAATTACACCCTAAACGTAAAGTCAACAAAAACGTGTATAAAATTTCATATTAATAGTAGGCATCAAGTTTGGAACCTCAGAAACATGTATAAGTGAACTGAATTTAAAAGCATCTATGATAAAAATGTGAAAGTAAGGTATTATAATAGAAACCATTAGCATAGAGCATATTTATTTATGGAAATTGTAGTTGATGTACAAAAATACGTACCTATACAATTAATATACATGATAATCACAAAGAACATGACACAAACAGTAGGGTAGATCACTAAAAGCTGCAATTCGATTTGTTAATATTCAAAATATATTATTCATCGTTGGCGCTTGGTGAAACTTCCACATATTCATATTTTAAATTTTACAACGATCGCAAACCGAAATATTGTATGTAACTTAAGTTACAGCCCTGACGATGCTCTAAAACGCGAAACCGGTCGGCTATTTGAAAGATAATTTTCAATTGTAAGTTATATGTAAAAAAGTACATGTGTTTATCATTTAAAATATGAAGAATCAAAATAATTGATAATAATGACTTTAAGGCATACCCAGTTTACAATGCTCTCGTATTAAATGAGGCTGGTGTCAAGAATCTCCGAAATCAGCGTATTCGTATGAAGAAAATAGTGAATGTAGGCACTCGACACTCTACGAAAAATTACTCAAATAATTTATTCAACGATAATGGATTTTGACCTTGAGTCCGAACATTTTGTTAATTATCTTTAATTTAAAGTTTTTTAACTAGCACACGCGAATATTTCTGAGTGTTTTTCAACGAATGAGAAAAACCCGAGTCTAATGTTTTCATCACTAATCCTAAAACATAAGGTTGATAATAAATTGTTAAAAATTTCCGTCCAATTTGAATCAACTTGATGTTTACCTTTGCAAAGCTTAATAAAATTTGAAGGACGGCGTGGCCCTTTATATCACCGTCAATAAGAAAAGCCTAAAGATACATTATGTAAAATGCGAGGCAAACAATAAAACAGCCCCCATCATCACAGACCGACGTCACTGCGCCACTGACCTAAATAGTAGGACAATGTTGCGAAATGGCTAACCTGTGGATACATACCATCTAGATGTGACTTTTATTAAAAATAATCAACACGCCCATACCCCCAAAGAAGTAGGTAGAGGTAATTTTGTTCTTCCTATGCCAGCCTAATTTAAGACAAGTTACAACTGGCCATATCGAATGAAGTTAATTTAAAGATCTTAATAAGCACGTTAAAGAGGTTAAATACAAATATTAACAATAAAAAGTTAAAAGTGGCCATATGAATGAAGTTCATTTGAAGACATTACATTCTTAGATCTTAATAAGCACGTCAAAGAGTTTAAATACCAATATTAACAAAAAAAATAGAAGTAGAAAGACAAAAAAATGAAACAAAAATAGAAAATAGATCAGAAATATAAGCCGATCGGGCAGATCTTGATTGTATTCAAGGTTAAATGTTTAGACATAAGTCGCGTTGAATATTTCTCTAAGACTTCAAAATCTAATATTAAAACGAATGCACGTTCCGGTGAGATCTCATGCGTTGATTGATGTTACTATAAGACCGATGATAGCTAATAAAAATACATTGATAGTTATGAAACACAAACAAGCTGTTGAATGATGGTAAGGAATGTCTTTATTAAATCTATTTAATTGTGACCATTCCTGACTTTGGACGGATGCAATGGTAATAAAAGTTCGACTAGAGTAAAATAGTCAAAAGTGGTAATTCCTCTGCACGCTAACTAAAATTAATTTTGGGTACATGCTAACTTTTTTCAATTGAAACAAAAACAAAAGAGATGGATAATTTTAGTGATGTCAAATTAATCAGAACATAAACGACATTCAATCGAAATGTCCCAAAACGTCTGTAGAAGTGTCACATACAAAATTATCTGACAGAACTAAATGTGTTTCTTTCCTATATTCCTTTATTTAGACCTGGATTTGGATTTGTGGCCGATATGGTGATTGACTTGCCAGCTCACATCATGGGACCTAATATTTATACCGTCGGCAATACGTGGATGCATAAGTATGTATTTAAATCTGCCTCTTTTGAGTATATTGACGCGACAGTATTTTATTTTATTGTAGTTCTAGCTGTGCCCGCGACTTCGTCCGCGTTTTAATTTAATTGTTTTATCTCGTCAAAATCGGTCCAGCGGTTTCAGAGATTAGGGGCTATAAACAGACAGGCAAAGCAGATGGCGCTGTCCATTTTTAAATCACGTCTTTAAATTGACTCGGCCTTATTATATATACGTCATTGGACACCTCCTTCAGCACTTCAATTTATTTATTTGTTTAGATAAGATTCGAAACGGTATCCTTCGTGTTTGAGTCCCACTCGTTCTAGGTCGGTTTTTTTAAACATAACTCAACAATAAGTATATATTGCTTTAGCATAATATAAGACTCGGCGACAGCCCGTAGCGCGCCAACGTGTGGGAAGGTCTAGAAACGTTGCCAATTCATAATCCTGAGTTAAATGTTGCGGGCCATCCCAAATTTTCAGAAAAAATTCTAATAATCGGTAAAGTGCGAGTTGGACTCGCGCACAAAGGGTTCCATACTATTCTATTACCTATAAAAACGGAAAGAAATTCAAGTTTGTTGTTTGGGATCACCCTATACGTATTTAGTATTTGTTGTTATAGCAGCCACAGAAACACATAATCTGTGAAAATTTTAATCGTAGATATCACGGTTCTTGAGATACAGCCTGGTGACAGACAGACAGATAGACAGTGAGGAATTAGTAATATGGTTCCCATTTTTACCCTTTGAGTACGGAACCCTAAAAATGTACTTAGGATGTAAAAACGACATGATCTTATTTGGAGTGATTCAGTTAACCTATGATCACCTCTTACGAGCTGCCTGGTAGGAAGGCTGATGGAATATTCTACATACCTAGAGGACCCAGAACAACACGGGGAAAAATACTATTTAGTAGTTAATATATGTCCACATTCACCGATATTACATAAGTTAAAGCCTACAACAATTTATCAGTAACATATATACATACATATCTTCACGCCAAATCTATTGCGGGGTTGACAGAGAGTATACCTAGCAATTTACCATCGAAGCTTTACTCACCAAGATGGAGTTACTACAATAACAATAATATTGGAAAATAACGCGATAATAAATATTATTACCGACTACTTGCTTTTCAAACGTCTTTCTTCTTTCTAAAGCGCGGTTAGAGTTGAAAACTTACCTGAGAACAAAAAAAATAGTTATGTTATTTTGTTTTTCAGTACATCATGGTATAAATATATCAAAGTTTTAGTATTTTATTACGGTATACATAGAAGCCTCGTTGGCCGAGCGGATAGCCTGCTCGCCTAAAGCTACCAACCAACCGCGAGGCTCGGGTTCGATTCCCGGCGGGGACAAACATTAGTGTGATTAATATATAATATATTTGTCTTACCGGGTCAGGGTGTTTATTGTGTTTATTCTGGTGTCTATATTAGTACCTATTTCTATGTATTGGTATTAATGACTAATACCCATGCATATATACACAAGCGCATAGTTTGCTTTGCTTGGGTTAGATCAATTTGTGTGCATTGTCAAAATATATAATTATTATTACGTAATAGTGGCAGTTTTCGGTGTGTGAAATAAAATGTTTTCGATTCTATTAAATGTGTTAAAATATGTTAACACGATTGAATATTTATAACAAAATTTAACCTTAGCTTTCCACCAGTATATTATTTAGATTTCAATTTAAATATACACAAAGAGTAGCACCTGAATATATATAAATTATCAAAAACATTAGACGCTAATAAAATTAAAAGCATAGGCCGAATACTTATTCTAAAAAGTCGTAAACGTGTTCTTTCTTCGCGTAAAAGTTGAATTTATTCACAATCTAAATTTGTCACGGCAATAAAATGACAACAGAAATAGCCAGGGCTAAATCGCGTTCAGCCCTTCTAGTAGAGTTTATATCTTTTAGAGAGGGCGATGCCGTGAAAAAATCCGTAAAACACGCAGGGAGCGCTGCCGTTTAGGGTGGAAGTTTTAAGGAAAAACTTGCAAACTCACTCCAGCCACACTTAAGTCAAATTACTTTTTATCACACAATGACTTTTACGATTTACGCACTACAGAAATATCTTCACGCCCATGTCCCCGAAGAAGTAGACAGAGGAATACTTATACACCCACATAATATATTGATTTACGTATATGAAACTACATGTTTTGGCCTAGGACAGCTGTTAATCTCGGAACTCGACCCTGTCCATGATGTTAGATGCTAATAAAAGACCATTGGTGTGTCCTGACCTTTATTGACTAGTGTCGTTTGTACAATTAGCCAAATAATTTAGAATTGCGAGCCCACTGTGTGGCGTTGGTAAATTGTTATATCCATTTTAGGTATGTCAAATAATTGCGTGATTTATAATTGACCAACGACCGCTAGCCGCGCCCGCAAATTCATCCGCGTTTTTATTTAATTTAATACATTTCCAAAACCAAATTCTACAATCGAAGCTGTTCCTTATTATATCGGCTGTCTGCCACTGAAAGTCTCATCAAAATCGGTCTAGCCGTTTAAGAGATAATCGGGTATAAACAAACAGACAGACAAAAATTAAAAAATATATTATTTTGATTTCGGTACCTTGTACTATGCATGTAGTAAAAGGCGGTTATTATAATAATAATTAACATCACAAATATTATATAGATAGTTTCGGCTTTCCCCGTATTAACTTTTTGCCTAATTCCAATACTTATCGCGTAAAAATATAACTTCTTTCAACGGTAGTCGCGTAAAAAGTGATATGTGTTATTCTCATGTATAAAACAATATTACTGTAAAATTTCGTGAATATGCGATTAGTAGTTTTGTGTGATAAGTAACTAACACACACACGAAATTTTGTGTTTATAATATAATAGTAAGCCAGGTCATATGTGTTCAACTTTAAAAATCAATAAATCTCCTTGGCTAAATAGCACCAATTGATCTAACAACAAAGTAAGCAAATTATATGCTTGTGTTATGGGTGTCATTCAACGATACTAAAAACTAGGTATACTTAAGTTTACCCATTTACCCAGAAACACAAAATCTCATTAGCATTAAAAACGCGAAACTTTGTAAGTAATTATGAATGTATGTAGGGAAGTTTGTTAATCTTCCACGAAAAAACTAATAGACGGATTCGGA
>DVZL01005132.1:0-12306 GCA_018236625.1 Lasaia peninsularis
TCAAAATCAGTTCAGTGGTTTAGGCGTGAAAGCGTAACATACAGACAGACAGAGTTACTTTCGCATTTATAATATTATTGCATTTATAATATTAGTACAGATACAGCACTCGCATCTATTTAACAAATTGTTGACCTCGGATAGCCACTGTGTCATATTATTTCCAATAAGCACGGTCAAATTTGTAAGATCGTGAATGTAATTCATATCTATAAATACAGAGAAACATATCATTATAAGTGTTGTTATTGTAATTTGTACCTACCTATTATATATTTAGAAAGTAATTATAATTCAACGTGTAAAAAGTACATAAAAAGTACGTGTTGGCTTAGCTGTAAGTGCAATGAATATTGTAAATGAAATAAATAAATAACTGCAAAAACCTGACGACAACTTGTTTATTTTTTGTTCATTTTAATATTCATATCCCACAAAAATTAATAAACGTACTAGCCTTCCCTTCAATTTGTCAAAGCTCCCCTCAATTTCTCTAGAAAGCCATCATCAAATCTCATTTTCCTTATCATGGGATCACCCTTGAAGTATCTCCTTTCGTACAAAAAAAATATCAAAATAGTTTCATAAACGGCGTTTTTAATATTTTTTTATTTATTTCTAGATAAAAAAAAGTTTAATAAATTACACTTACAACTAGGTTACACGCCGTTCATTATTATATTGGACACATATGAAAGAAACAAACATGAAGTAATACAGTAGGTAACATTTGTATATATGTACTTTGTTCAATTTATTGCATCGATTAAGTTATCCGCGAACACACATAAAATATATATTACATACGGTCCAATCGAGAAACCTCTTCCTTATTTTGGTGTCGGTTAAAAATGTATCCTAAGACCTAACCTCACTTCTCAAGTGCTCTAGTTTTAGATACATGAGTGTCGTTTCCTCTGAATGCCCCAATTATCCAACTCATCAGCATGTATAGAGTTTCACAGAGTATGAATTTGTGGCCAACTTTATATATTTCAGATGTCTCCGTTGCTTAAGCATTTAATCTATCTATACATAAAATATAATTGTAGAAAATTTAATTATTTACATTGAAGATATTAAAAAAATCCGTCAAGTGCGTGTCGGATTCACGCGTGAAGGGTTCCCTAGCATTAACAATCCGAGCTTAAAAAAGGGCAAAAAATCAAGTTTCTTGTATAGGAGCATCCTTTATATAATTATTTTATTCTGTTTTTAGCATTATTTGGTATAGCAGCAACAGATATACGCCATCTGGGAAAATTTTAACTCTCTAGATATCATTATTCGTAAGATACAACCAGGTGACAGACATACAGAAAGATATTTTTTAGTATTATTTATTTATTTATAATTTCTTTGTTTTTTTATTATTATTATTATTAGTTAATTACATACATAATATACATTTTAGTTAATTCGTATTTTGCTAGATCCACTTATATTTTAAGTTTTTAAATTAAAGAATTGTGTCGTTTTTAACTCTAATTTGGTGTAATGCACCTTTAATGCACCGCCCATGTTTATTTGTCTTCTCTACTCAGGGTAAACTGGGAGAAAATGCTTATTGGCATTATGTTATATTAAATTCGCCTTTGTACTTAATTTTGTGCAATAAGGAATTTAAATATATAAATAGACAGACAGACGGACAGCGGAGTCTTAGTAATAGTTATCAAAAATAAATAATATTGATAGTTGTCAAAAATAAACTAATTTGATATGTAGCTCCTTGTTCGTTAGTAATATACACGTAAAGTCACGAGACAGTAGTAAGTTTAAATATTTATCGTTGTAATTAAAACGTAAATATTGTCATTTATATATAATATTTATATTTTTTGTAGTAGTCATAAATATGTTTAATATAATAGTAGTAGTACCTTCACGCCTATTATCCCCAAAGGGATATACTAGCACACCTCTGCCTACACTTTCGGGGATAATAGTCGTGAAGGTACTTTTTTATATGGATTTTAATAAGTAAAATAAACCAGGTGCCTTTAAAATATCTACTAAAATATCCACGTTAATTTAATATGTACTGGAATATTGTCTATGAAGTACATGATGGGTTTTCTCTTTATAATCATATTCATCTTTCATTCAAAATATTATTATTAATTACACATTCCGTTTACACCCAAGATAAGCTGTGTATGATACATTCAAAATTAACTCTACAATCGCTACATAAACTCTGTGTAGAGTCGTGATTGTAATATATTCTATTCTAACTCTCCGCCAGCATGAATTATTAAAGCGCAGGATTTTTTTCCGACTAATATTACTTACTAGCTGTGCATGTGATTTTGTCACAGTTTTTCCCAAGACACAGGCCGTGCTTAGTTTGGGAGCCTCTGCAAATGTAAAAAATTTACTTGTTACATTTTATATAATAATCAATTTAAAATTCAATATCTCCACATATTATTTTCGTAGACAAAAAAGCGCATCGTAGAACAGCTTAGTCAGCACACAACGGAATTACAAAAAATGTATAATAATGTTTGCACAAATAACATCACCGTAAACTTGAGGAGCGTTCAATTTATTTGTCAAACAAATAAATAAAGAGAGGCAATCCCGCTGAGTTTCTTTCTTTCAATCTTTCAAACTCAATGAATAAATGTGGAACGTGATCATTCCAATGTATATATCCGGGCGGTATTTTCACGTGGCTTATCCACGTGTTTAAAATATAGAGGGCTTAAAAATAAGTCTACAATAAATACTAATTATTAGTATTTGCGAACCACAATTTGGCAGATTATCGTATCCTACTTCAGTATCACTACATATTCAAAGTCACTTTCTTTGTCTGTCCCTATGTATACTTAAATCTTTAAAACTAAGCAACGGATTTTGATGCGTTTTTTTAATAGATAGAGGGATTTAAGAGAAAGGTTGTATATAACATGTATAGCATACCTATGCGAGCCGAGGCGGATCGCTGGTTTAACGATATATATATATTAAGTCGGAAAAATGTGGCCTCTCAGAGCTACGAGTGTCTTGGCGTACGCTGCCTTAACCATTGGAGTTACACAAAGATGATGTACTGTTTGTCCTACACAGCTTAGAACTGCTTAAGACAACAGATTTGTCTTAAGCAGTTCTAAGTAAAAGTCCAGCAACAGCATATTTCTACGTTAAAGTCCGGCGACAGCATATTTCTAACTTTTACGTGGAAGCCAATATTGAATATATTATTGTTATGTATTTAATTAATTATTTTGTTTGCAATTCAAATATAAGTTGTTCAAAAATAACGCGTACTGTATACAATATTGTTAAAAGTAGGGTTACCCCTACCTTCCATAGTTTACGCGCCGAGCATACGCACTTTCTTTTAATCAAGGCCCATCAGAGACGACTGCAATGTTCTGTCCTTTATTATTACACAGTATACTTACCTCGGATTTCTCTGTCACTCGTTTTCACACGCGTGGAAATTTAAATCTTTAAAATGTGCAAACCCCTATTAGGACCAAATTTTTTGCAGATTATATATATTTTTTTTCAATTATCATTTTTCTATTATCAACAAGTGAAAGTAACTGGCGTCGACATACCTGTTTATGCCTGGCAACCCAGTCCTAGTCCAGGTAAATTATAGACAACCCTACGTTTGCACATTCTATATTTCTTATACTTTAAGTCCAGTATAAAATTTTCTTATTATCTTGATGTTGCATTATTAAATAAAATTTTTTTTAAATAATTAAAAATAGTTAGTCCATGATTTTTCTTAGCAACCCATTTTTAATATATTCTCTAATATACTAAATTTATTACAAAATAAGTTTTATTCTATTATCTGCTCGGTGCAAAAGCGGCTTAAGTTCGGATCTTAGACCAATAAGTTTAATTAAATTAGACACTAGTTTACTAGTCACGAAACTGAATGTGTCAGACCAAATTCCACATGATCGAAGCCCCAGCCAAAAAATAGTCATAAAAACTTTTTAACATACAAGTTCAGCTAATGAAATTTTATTTCTAATTTTTCATGTTGGGAAGCAGTAGTTGGTAACTTTAACAGTTACATAAAATAAAGTTGATGAACTTATTGCAATATAATGAAGTTATTGTAAAATTAATGAACTTATCGTAAAAATAATGAAACTTATTATAATATTAATAAACTTATAGGAAACTTAATGAAATTGTAAAATATGTCACGGACAGTTTTCTTTGTCCTAAAACTAATCAGTTTCTACTTTGGTTGATATTCGGGTCTACTACCTAATCTAGAGGATTTGACATGGGCGTCAGATTTTACATCCGCGATCGAGCTTAGTCATTGTCTTTAGTGCACGGGGTCCTGGACTCGATTCCCGGCTATCATAAGTTTTTCTATAAAAAAATTTTCAGACATATTTGCCAACTGTCATATTATGGGATCCAGCATTGATTGCTAATCGTGAAAGCCTAATAATATGTAATCCTGCCTACCACTTCTTAGATATGGGCGTGACGGTTCATTTTTGACTGTGGTAATTTAAAATAAATATTCGTTAATCAATCACGCGGTAAAGAAATTCATTGGGATATAAACGTAGACGTTTGAAGACGTAGATTAAATATTCAACTGCCACAGACACCGTGTGTATACAAACGATATTTGTACAGCAAATTCCTGAAATCACTGTAATATTTACTTTAGGGCCGTCGTATTTATTTGCAAAACTCTCTCGGGGTCGTCTGGTAGCTCCGGCCTAATTTCCGAATGAAAGCAAAATAAGCATTCGATCGCAAATTGGACAAATATTTATACTGACAATTGATGATATTATGATAAGGGGAAGACTCATAAGTAACGTTCTGTTTGAATTAAATAACTTATTACATCTTCCCGTGACTTTATTTGCTTGAAAGACTACGAGACTCGTATTAGAACAAGTATTTTCCATTTTGTAAGATTAATAAAGGGAATTCTTCTAACAAACACAACTAGAATTATACCACTAACGTCTTTTGTGTCTGTAAATATCATAAAATTCCCATTAAATTCAGGAAAAACTTATTATTTGCCTAATAATAGGAAGGAGTTAAACATTTCTATCAAAAAAAAATAATTGTGTAGTTGGCTGACATTTTTTTATATATCGTATAATTTGGCAACACCCATGTGTATTTTGTCATGATTCCAGGGTAAACTGAGATAAAATACTCATTAAGTATATCTTTGTACATAATTTAATGCCAAAAAGAATTAAAAATATACAGAATAGTAGCTCTGAAAATTTGTAAATTTCGAGTAGGTATATCATAACTTATCTTTAAATAAGACAAATTCTGATACCGTACCCGGCGCGCGTTGCTAACCCAACAACGATAGGGTCACCTTGTGGTGAGTGATATCGGTGAGCATATTATACAAACTTTCTCCGTGGAAATATACATATTTTCATAAAAATCGGTCCAGTTGTTTTTGAGTTCATCGATGACATACAGACAAACTTTCATTCTTATATAATATATACATACATAAACACAAAATCATTCCAAATATTAAAAGAATTGTAGAAAACTTACTCGTTACATCTTGTTTTCGTAGACAAAAAGGCGCATCGTAGAATAGCTACATACTTACTCAAAATTGTAGCGACAGCTACGTAACTGTAGAGTATGAAGTTCATACCAACGCCTAAGACGAAATCACGTCTATATGACGTCAACGTCTATCACGCGTGTGCGTGTGTTTGTGTGTGTATGTGTGAGTGTTTGTGTGTGTGTGTGCGTGTGCATGTGTGACAAAAAACATAAACATAGCCAAGTGTTCAAAATCTTAAACACATCTTGTGTTAATTTTTATACAAACAAAACAATTGAAGGTACAACTTAAATGGCGAAGCTACGCAATATAAATTATTCCTTATTGACTTTCCGAATCAGCCATCGTCAATGAAAAAAGCTTCGAGCATTTTCCCTAACTAAATTTTAAAGGTCAAAGCTTGCTCACTCGACTCAAGGGAAAAGGATTTTAATTGGGGACGCCAGTTTATTTTTTCTGGTAAAACTGGTATTTTGAATTGTCACGTCTTTGAATATGTTTAGCGTATATGAAATACTCGTTGTTAAAAGCCTCGGAGGTGTTGTAGTTAGTTCTTCAGCCTTGCATTCTGATAATCCAGGTACAAACATTGCCTTTTACTCGTATCAATTGATATTTCTGACTCATTAAGCATATTTTTCTAAGTTTTTTTTGTAAAAAAGGATTGGACCTTGTTTTCAGTCTGTGTTGTAGAGGTCAGATGGGAGTTAAAAACTAGTGCCCTTTTCAAATTCCCTGCATTACGTGACTGACCTTAATATTAACTGATACTAGCTATTACCCGTGGCTTTACGCGGGTGAATAGTCGGTCAAAATGTAATCAATGCGTTATTTTAATGTGTAGATTATACTAGTTGTGCCCGCAACTTAGTCCGCGTATTTATCTAATTATTTTATTTTATACGCGATAGTATTTTAACACATTTTTTTAATCTATTTGAAAATTGCTCGCGGTTGAGCTAATCAAGTGATTTATTTCAAGTAGTTATTTAATATATACAAGTTTTTTACATACCTCCAATGAAATCAATGAAAAATTCTTTCATCATAGATGCTTACGTCATAATAATACGAAATTCAAATACGCGTGGGAAATTTTATGTTTCTAACTATATATACACCTGAAATGTGTTTAGGCGATGTGCATTAGAATAGGCGCTATTTATAATCTTAGTACATAATTTAGTCGTGATTATCTCGGCTATTAGATATAGACTAATTTTACGGTTGGTCAAGTACGTAAACTATTTGTAATAGTCTGAATACATTTCCCACTGAATACTAATGATCGCTTGCGTAATTTGAGCGTAACAATAATTACGCTACGTAATTCTTGATCTACTCTATTACAATACATTGTAAGTTAGCCTGATCTAGTTTGTACAAGTATTAATGTCTCGTACGTGTTCCAGATAGAAACAGCGATGTAGGAATATCGATCTCCACAATCCAATTAAGATTACCAAATCAAGGGAGCAGGATATAAAGGATATCAATACATATAAGATTGTAAAGGTTTGCAATCTTATAATATATTTAGACAAATTAAAAAATTAAGAAATAATATATATAGACAAATTAAAAATTTAAGAAATAATATATTTAGACAAATTAAAAAAGTGACCAAACCTCAAAGTAAGCCACGTAACGATGCCAATTCATATAAATACTGATGATATAATATGATAGATGTAGGAATAAATTTAATAAACACCCAGACCCGGAAATATGGATATCCATATTTAACACATAAATGCTTGCCCCCTTTGAGAATCGAATCTGAGTCTCGTCGAACAAAACGGTCATGAATATATGTATACCAACTTTATTCTATCAAGAAATTCGTTATAGTGTGATCATAGAAAGAGTGGGATTGAAAGAAAGTGTCGGTAAAAAAAAGAGAAAGGGCATGCTCCGATGAATCGGTCATGTAGAAAGAATCCGGGGAGACCCAGATTCACATTTTTTCCCCGTGTTGATCCGGGTCCTTTGTGTAGAATAAATTATCTGCCTTTCTAGCAAGCAGCAAAGAGGCTAGCATAGGTTATCAAGGTCATTGACAACAAGACCACTGGTGTTAGAGTGCTATCCAGCAACTCGCCCGGGTAGAGATCCATCGCCTAATAATAATGGCGTGTTCTGGTCTGGAGGGTAGGATAGCCGGTAGATTTGTAGACCAGGTCAAACACCCCGGCCATAGGACAGCAACGCACCGACAACAACTTTGGTGTCTAACAGTTGTCTCTTGCCCTCAGAAGACCCGTGTACTTTTTCACTTCCTTATTCCAAAAAAAAACATTCCACGACCTAATTGCTAGCGTATTATCCAAAGGTAGAGTCAATAGTCTCCGAAACTGGCGCGTTTATATGAAAAGAGTAATGAATGTGGAAGAAGCTGTGCAATTATGTATTAATCGTAACACTTGACACTAAATACTCTGCCTACACCGCAAGAGACTTGAAGATATGTAGCCTATCTTTAAATGTATACGGTCACATGATCTATTACAACTATCAAAACCATTTTTTCCCCCAACGTAATCAGATTTAAATACAATGAGGCATTTAGTGCCTCTTAGAACAATTTATTGCACATTTAGTACAATTTTTTCAAGTTTTTATTCCTTTTTCCTCCTCCGAAAGTTGTATTCGGCAGCCATAACGACGCCATTTTCATAACATTTTCATTCACAAAATTCTTTTTCGATATTTTAGGCATTATTATAATAAAAAATAAACGTCTATTACCGCTATTGAAATATTATGATGAGAAGACAAGATTAAGGGCGGTTTAAGAGAACTCTTATGATTCCGTCATCGTAGTACCAAACTTAACATTTTGCAATATTATGTTTTCAAATAAAATATGGATTACATATGTATTGTAATATATTGTTTAGAGTTCCGTGCACAAAGGACAAACACGGAACCCTATTACTAAGGCTGTATCTCGTGAACTGTGGTAGCTAGACATTTGAAATTTTCACAGTTAATGTATTTCTATTTCTACTACAACAAATACTAAAAACAGAATAAAATAACTATTTAAGGGGGCTCCTATACGATAACGTGATTTTTTTTGCTGTTTTCACAGTACGGAATCCTTCTTGTGCGAATCCGACTCGCACCTTGCCGGTTTTATTTTTTATTTATTATACACAAAGATAGCGATATAAGAAGCTTCAACTTACAGACAGATTTCTACGTCACAAAATACTATATATGTCTATAAATATGCGTATGTATGTATTTTCAAAATAGTATTATGACGAAAATAATAATCTCGGGTAGATTTAAGGACACAATTAAATAAATAAATACGTCACGCCTACGAGGAAAATGCGTACCACTAGGATACCGATGCTCTTAAAACTCAATAGTGTTTCCCCCGTGTTGGTCCGGGTCTTCTATGTAGAATAGACCAACTGCCTTCCTACCAGGCAGTTCGTAAGAGGCGAGCAAAGTTTAACTGGGTTACTACGAGTGTCAACATGACCACTGGTGGTAGAGTGCTGTGCAGCAACTCGCCCGGGTAGGGATCCACCGCCTTTACTATTCCTGCCGCCATAATGACATTGTTGTGTTCCGTTCTGGAGGGTAGGGTAGCCAGTAGACTTGCACATGAGGTCTAACAGCCCGACCACAGGGCAGCGGCGCACCTACAACATCTATGGTGTCTATAGACCATAGTTGTCTCTTACCATCAGGAGACACGTGTGCCTGTTCGCTGTCTTATACTATGAAAAAAAATATATCTGTTTGTCGTATCCCTGCCGCGATTTACGCTAAAACTATTGAACCGATCGTGACGAAATTCGGCTAGCAAGTAGCCTATATTCCAAGGTAGGCTATAGCCTACATTTTATTTCGTTTTCTTAAGGAGGTACTATGAAAAAGGGGATAACCCCAAGATCTAAATTTGGCTTTAATGCATGAATTCGCAATCCAATTTCCTTTATTGTTTTTTGTTAAATATAACGTAGTTGACTGACTTTTCCCAAGTTGTAAATTATATAGTTCAGAAATACATACATATCTTCACGCCAGGTCCCTTGCGAGGTAGGCAGAGAGTGTCAAGTGCCAAATGTCACGATCCCTACATAGCTGCCTAATTTCTTCCACATTCATCATTCTCTTTATGCATATACGCCGGTTGCGGAGACTCCTGACACCACCCTGGTCAACCTAGGTCTCCCCGGATACCTATATCCATCCACATTCGCATTTTGTATCTGCTTTGTCAATCTTTCGTCTTTTATTCTTTCTCCATGAACGAACCATGGGAGCATACTCTTTCTCATTTTTACACCGACACTTTCTTTCAATCCCATTCTTTTTCCAATAACACCATTACGAATGCGGTCTGTGAGCGTTTTTCCACAAACATTGCGGATCGCACGCATTTGGACCGTATTTATCCTACTTTCATGCTGCTTCTGACAAACCCAACTCTCATTTCCATAAAGTAACGTTGGGGTAAGCACTGAATTGTGCAAAGAGATGATATATGCAATGGTATTTCACAAATGATGGCCATCACAACTCTCACTGTTAATGTACGGGGATCATTGAATGTATAGATTTTTTCATCATCAACATTATTTCATCTATTTCATTAGACTGGACTTGGCTAAACCAACGGGTAACCTGCGTGTAGAGATATATTATTGACTACCTTAAGAGATTCCAGTTGCAAAGGGATAAATCTAAAATCTGAACTATATATAAAAATATCTTCACGTCTATTATACCGGAAGAGTAGGCAGAGGTGTGTTAGGATGTCGACTACTAGTGAGTCCAGTAGATATACGAGGATACCAGAAAATAATAAATATATATTTTATTTATTGTTTTCTGTTGGTGATAACATAGTCAAAATATATTGATTGAAAGGCGTACACATTTATATACATTGTATATAAATATAGACAAGAAAAAAATGTTCTATCTCTTTTGTGTTTTTTTATTAATTAAAATTTAAGATAGCATAAGCTAAAGTGCGTTAGGGTGATGTTCCTCAGAATCGGCAGTATTCATTACTTGCTTAAGAATAATTATAAAATCAAGTTTTCTTAATTAAATAATTATACTGTTACAAGCGCAAATCCCCTGACAACTACTAGTTTAAACTAATTTTGGCACTTAATTAGCACGATTTATTACCCGTGAGCTTTTGACAGGCTTAGACCTTAGGTAGCTCTATCATTAGTCATAATTTACATAACTAATGAAAGTGCTAAGTAAGACTAATGTAAATGTTACAAAGACAGACAACTTGTGAAATTAAGTACTAAATAGTTGAGTTTTATAATGGTCATACAGATAGATATGCACACAAGTACATATCTATCTGTAACACAAGTTTCCGCATCACATGTCCAAAATTATTAAAAAAATATAGCCAAATGACGTTAATTCGTTTATGTAAAGTTATAAAAAGGTTTGTATATAGAATATATCCTAAAAATACTGTTTGCACTTAATACTCTCTACCTACACTGCAAGGAACCTGGCGTGAAGATATGTAGGTATAAATAAAATTAATATACAAAATGAGTTAACTTAACGGTCGGAAAACTTATTGTTGGTATTTTAAAGTAATGTCTAGAATATAACAGAAAATATTTCATGTCCCATAGACCTTACAAGTGGTTATTGTCACGCGACTATATAATTCTAAAATCCACCGTGTATCTTGTGTACAGCCTTCACAATATTTAAACTATGTGTAGCTATGGCGCCTTAAAAAAAAGTTTGATGTGGACACTGACATTGGGTGTCAACTTAAAAAGATTGGATGTAAAAACCTTTAATTGTCGATTTTCTATATTTAGCTAAATCAAATTGTGTGTTTTACTTCCGCAGCATCCCACATATATAAAATAATAATAATATTATAAAAGCAGTAATTAATCCAAATTATTGTTATTCTCCCAAGTATAAGATTATTCAGCCTATATAGATATAGACTTCAGCCGCCATAGGATCAGTGGTTGTAGGTGATCTATTGCTGGTTAGTATGACAGCCATTTTGAGACAAAAATTTTAAATCTTTATCTCATAAATCATAACTTATAACGGACTCAAATTTAAAATAACTGTACCTACAAGTTATTTCAACCTTTAATTTTCTGATTTTGGGATGTAATAAAAGAACTACTTTTGTTTATTTTTTATGTAATAAAATAACAAACACATGTCTATACTGATGGTAAGACAACTGCGGCCTATAGATACCATAGATGTTATTGGTGCAATGCTGTCTCGTGGCCGCATTATTAAGTCTCATTTCATGTATACCGTCTACCGAGATTTTGATTTGTCCAAAACACTATTATTATAGTATTATTAGCATATGTATACTGCCCGTCACGAGAAGCTATATTTTTTGTAAACAAACTTCTTCAACTATATTCTATAAATAAATATATCTATAAATATTTTACTGCGTGACAATAAAGAACTGACCATATTCAATCGAAATAAAAATATAATTATAATACGGGTTATATGAAAGTAATAATCTTTTTAATTTAGTCTAATATTATTTAACAAGATTTTTTGACCGCCTCGTTGGCCGAGTGGCTAGCGTACACGCCTAACTGCATCGAATAACCGCGAGGATCGGGTTCGATTCCCGACGGGGATAGGCATTTGTGTGATGAACATAGATTTTTGTATTTTCGGGTCTGGGTGTTTATTAAATTTAGTCTTGTATCTATTTAAGTATATCTATGTATTAGTAT
>DVZL01005133.1:0-12306 GCA_018236625.1 Lasaia peninsularis
TAATTACTAGAGTGTTGTAATTTGAAAATAAATACATATTTTTGAGTAGTATAATGTGTCTTTTTTACATGATTTGGTATTCGGTATGCGGCCGAATAGTATGTATTATTCGACCGAATACCGAATATCAAAAAAGCGGTCGTAATAAAAAGTGGTCGTAGTGGTAGGCCGAATATCGAATAGTTGTGACATCTCTAATATACATATAGTGATTTAAGGGAAAGATTGATTTTGATTTACCTGACAATGACGTCAGGAATTCCATGTCAGTAACGTAATGCGAGAGTTTTTAAAACGTGAGTAAATGTTTGTATATTTGAATGTCCGTTAGCTGTCTCGCTTTTGTGAGCGAATCGTATTCCTCTCGTTCCCATGAGCTACCTACCTGCAATTTATTTATACATATATATGTATAACTTTCAAGAGCAGATTTTTTCCGATTTTAATACTTATTGCGTAAAACATCCCATACATACAAACTTTCGCGTTTATAATATAAGTAGGATTTCTCAACAATGCTTATATATAAAATATATTACGATATAAACTCAGTTTTATATATAATTTAGTACCGAAATAAGTACATAAAGTAGTAATAGCACCGAAAGGGTAGGCAGAGTTGCCTACAACCACGATCAGCGGATGATATTGTGTACTATGACGTGACAGGTGGCTAGTCCGTCGTCATATCGGTTTCATTATCTGGCAACGACAGCTTCTTAGATAAACTGAAAAATCTCATAAAACAAGTTACTCTACCGCCGGAATCGAGCCCCGAACCTTGTACGTCAAAGTCGATCACTGAATACGCTCGAGCACATAAGCGATAAATATATAATACCAGAAATAGACTTAGAGTCATCTTTGTTCGTCACATTGCCGCATCATCATCGTTGACACGAGCTATTATGTTAATGTTAACTCCACGTTGCAGTAATCGCATAATATGTTATATGTATGCAAAGACTGTCAACTTTTTTTTGTCATTTCTATTGACATGTTCTGTGGTTTCAATTGTGCGTAAGATTATCTCCTGAAGTTATCAGTATCGAACTTTCCGACCCAGTGTACGAAATACTGAGTCACGGCTATTTAGGGCCCGTGCCTACGCGGTTAAGATAGTACACATCTGTGTGCGTAAACCTTGAATTAATAACTATTAAGATTTTATTTGAATTATAAATGTTTGTCAGATTCTATAATTGAAACATGCGTAATTTTGTCACCAAGCTGATATAATCAAAACGAACTCCCCGACCTGATGTCGTATACTGAGTCACTACACTCACTACTAGTTATTTCAATAACGAAAGTGCGAATCTTTGTGCGTGACCTATGAATTCGTAAATTCTCAAATCTTTTTTTTGGTGTTTTGCACCTTTAATTATCATCATCACATGTGAGCTCTCCGATCCACAGTATGTTTTTCGACCCAAAAAACGGACATCGCCACTTTATTAGATCTTTCGAGAGAATAAATCATTCTGAAACCAAGAGTAGCACTCCCGTGTGTCAATTTTGTATAAAATAAAAATATTTTTATTTTTTTTCTATGATTTCCAAAAAGTACAGAAAACTCACATAAAAGAATAGTGATCTGTTTTCTTCTCTATTTTTTTAGTTATTAAATGTCGTATTAAATGTATTATATTATTACGAAATAATAAAAAAAATATCAATTGTATATAAGTAGTTACATCAAAATGAACATATTTCCATAATTATTTTTTTGGACTTATTTATGCAATGCAATTATTGTGCTACTTCCTTAATGATGTTCGGAGGAATACTTAGTCCAAAACTCAAAACCCAATCTTACAGGATATTAGAGTTATTGGCTTCTAAAGATTTTCTGTTAAGGGCAAGGTCTTGACTTGAACTGTGACTATGGGAAATGAAGACACTTAAAATTAAATGATTACCAATTTATGCCTACAGCTTATCGATATATAATATATAATCGATTTGTCGAATCATAAAACCATAGCACGTAATTTTCATCTCAAAATTTAGAGCCGACATCAAGATATTAGATATATGGACATTAAGTATAAAACCTTACACATATGACTAGTTACACATACCTTTATATACAAATATTGTTATATAATAATATCACAGATTTAAATAGTAAAAAAATATCAGTAATTCCGCATTAATAATATTTGATTAAGTTTAGCTGCGCCTTAGAAATCGACACTCGGGAGTGCTACTCATAGTTTCAAAGTGATTCCTTCTATCGAAATAGCTAATAACGTGGGGATGTCCGTTTTTTAGGTCGAAAAACACAGTGTGCGATCTAATGTCGTATAGTTAACTCCTATACTCAATACTGATTTACCGCTATTTTTGAGATATACAAATAGTATATTATGTATGTATGTGTGTGAGCGGTGAACTTGTAAATTTTCAGATTTTATTTGTGTTTTAAATGATAGTGTATAATCTGTACTGCTGTAGGCGTGGATTTCCTGGTGTTACTCTTAAGTATTTCCCCGAAAACAAATCTACACTTTTATATTCGTTTAAACTTTATTCAGCCGTTTGAACTTTCATACAAATATCCTCATTTTAGTATTTGCATTTTTTGTCTGTGTCTTCGAAGTTAACTCCGTAACTACTGAACAGATTTCGGTTATTTTTTATAAAACAGCATAGTTTTTATTCTTTTTTAATTATTTTATTTAAAGTTAGCAAATATTTTCCCGTTTTAGAACAAATAAATTACACACTAAGACTAAACGAGAAATATTAGTTTATAGTGTGTAGTGTGTACACAGCCTAATGTGCGACAATTTATCTTGAAGTGGTTAAAAAGTTATCTCGTTGGCCCTCTGGTCTTTGTGTTGTGTCATGTGTATTTTTAGTGTCAACTGTACCTTGAGGCTTGATTACCAAATAATGTAGAGTTCACTAGGCAGCGGAGTTGAGCGATCTAATTCAGTTGCCGTAACCCCAGTGCGAACATTGTCATACATCTATTCAAATAAATAAAATTGGAGTTCTGTATACATACATACAATATTTTAATAACCGCTTTTACTAAATGCATGTGTATGTTTACAAGGTAGGTACATATACCAAAATAATATTTTTTAGATTTTTTGTCCGTCTATCGCCATGCTGTATCTCGTGAACGGTGACAGATAGATATCTAAAACTTTTGCTTATGACGTATTTTTGTTGCCGTATACGTATAGGTGCAAATACTAAAACACAATGAACTAAATGTGCAACTGAATTGTGCAGCGCCACCCATCGATAAGCATATCATACAAACCTTCTCCAAGGAAAAATATATCAATTTTCACAACAGGTCCAGTAGTTTTTGAGTATATAAATATAACTAGCTGCTGCCCGCGGCTTCGCCCGCGTGTGACTATCACACAATGAAAACGAATCGGTTATATTTATATATCATCAAAACATTTCCATACAAATATTCATTCCCTCCTCTAACCCCTCCCCCCTTTTTTGCAGTAAAATGTAGCCTATGTTCTTCCTCAAGTTCGACTCTATCTTTGTACCAAATTTTATCATAATCTAGTGAGTGGTTTAGGCGTGAAAGCGTAACAGACAGACAGACAAGAGTTACTTTCGCATTTATAATATTAGTATGGATATGTATATAGTACGGAACCCTTAATGCGCGAGTCCGACTCGCCCTGCGCGAATCGCACTTGGCCTGTTTTTTTTCACTGGTCAGAATCTCCTTGTGTAACAAAACATTTTTATATCTCACTATTTCGTACAAACAAATACTATGATACATTATACTAAATCATGAATCACGACGTCTGTCACGTTTCATTTTTAAAATAAATTCTCAAGTATTCATCTAAGAGCGTAACGCCTCAAGTGGCTCGTAATTTAGTCGTTTAAAATGATTTATTTTCAATGCATTTGGTATCATGCCAAATGGATGCGCTTCGTAAAAATATTGGCCAAGTTTAAGAGTTTTTCGCGGAGGATTTTATGTCAGATGAAACAGATTTATTGCTGGCTGGATCTTGAAGAAGCTTGAAAACACTGCTTGTTAACATGTAACTCTTAAGAATTCTTCACTCATCAGGTGTACATGAAGTGCATTTCTGGCGAAAAACATGGTATTACTTGAAGAGCTTGGATAGCCTACTTAGAGAATGATAACCTACTTACGTAGATAATGGTACGAAACTCTGGATTTGTGTCCGACATAGCGACGGATTTAGAAAATGTACCTACCTACTTCAACATTTTCTGAGTGCTTTTAAGGCGAAGGAAGACATATTGAAATTGGGTTATATGGGCGTGACGATTTTTTTTATCTTTAAGAGAAATGACCTAAAAACGGAAATCCATTTCGCAAGCGTATGACAGTCAGGGTTGCCAACTTAGGGGTATTATCCCGAAATTTAGGGGTTCAAAGAGCCGAATGGGATACTTTAGGGGTTTTTAACTTAGTATATTCATTTTTATTTAAAAATATAAAGTTACGATATTTGAAGTATTAGATAATAATATTAATATAGAATACTAGCAGCCCGGCCCGGCTTCGCACGGCTAGTTCGTGGTCGACATAGTGACAGCAGCGCCACCTGTCGGGTCCAATTGTATTTTTAAATCATACATGAAACCATCGAAATATCTGTATAAAATTTCAACCCAATCCGTTTAGCCATTTAGAAGTTATGTGAAATAGATATGAAAAGATAATTCTTACTACCCGTTCTCCCGTTACCCGTTTTCCCGTAGTAATGAAGAATTTCTCCTCGGTAAAAATTAGCCCATGTTCATCAGGGATAATGTCAGCTTCTAATGGTAAAATAATTTTCCAAATCGGTTCAGTAGTTTTGGAGCCTATTCAATACAAACAAACAAAAAAAAATCAAACCTTTCCTCTTTATTATATTGGTATAGACTAGCTGTTGCCCGCGACTCCGTCTGCGTGGGCTACAATCCCGTAGCAATACCAGTCATCCTATATACGAGTATATTATACTCCTATTCGTCATAACCTTATCCCGTTACTATACCAGATGAAATAGGAATTTTCAACTTAACTAAGATTTTTGACAAGGGCGCTGGTTTTTACACGGAGCGACTGCAAACCAAAATCCAATTTCAATACAAGAACTCGGGTTTTTTCACGATGAGCCCTAAACATTAATAACTACATGGCGGGGTTTGAACCCGGACTGGAACAGTGGTTCAAAGCATCAAGATGTTCTTAAAATTTACGAGTATTAATTGAGTAACTTAGAGACTTAGGGCTGTCTCTATCAATTTATAAATTAGTTTCTAAACGACTGTTTTGGAATCTGCCCCAACTTTAAGTTACCTGAGGGGAGGATGATGAGTAAGAACGGGGACAATATTAATTGCTATTGTTGGTTTCACTTTAGACAAAGTTATACCTTTTCGAGAAGTCATTGTGGATTCATTAAAAAGTTTCGTCAAAAGTTTTATCAAAACCCAATCTTCCTATAATAATTTTTATATATAAGCTGGGGTAAGTTTTCGTTCTATTCCGTTCTGTTTTATTCTATTCATAATTTATGATTAACGTAATAGTTATATTCATAATTTATAATGAAATTAAATGCAATATACATTTAAGTTTACTAAGTATTTAAAAATGCTTACACGCATAATATAATTACAAAACTAATTAATGAGAAAAAAAAAACAAAATAATAATCACTATGTTTCATTTAATTTTCTCGTATATTCTATATTTGTCGTCGTTGGCACTTGGTAAAACCTCAACATATTTTAAAAGCAAAACTATAAACGTGTAAAAAAGTACATACGTTTTACTAATTTAAAATAACTTCCTAGTGTTGATCCGACTCCTAGCGTCCTCGGTACAAAAAAAAAACACCTTTCTCCCTTCACAGCAGCTCGTGAGATCGAAGCAAATGTTAAATGGGTCAGAGCAAACAAGACCACTTGTGGTAGAAAGCGATATAATAACTTGCCTGGGATAAATCCACCGCCATACTCCTACGTCATAACGATGCATCAGGAGTAGGTGGACTTGCACATTTGACCTAAAACCCCGGCAGCAGGACAGAAACACACCTATATGTTATTACTTCCTCGGTGTCTATATGCCACGGCAGAGCGGTATGCTTATTACATAACAAATCAATTACCAGCTTATTTTGGAGTTTAGGTCCAAAGGGTAAAAACAATACCCTACTACTAAGACTTCATTGTCCGTCTGTCCGTCTGTCTATTACCAGACTATATCTCATGAACCGCGACAGCTAGAGTTTTTCGTGGTAACTTTGCTAAAACTAATTAATATATAATTCAAAGAAATTTTCCTTTGTGGTGAAAAGCAATTCAGTTGGTTCACTTCAATAGTGTAGTGCTTCATCAGAATAGAGATGTATTATTAGGATTGTAGTTAAAATTGTTATTAGGATAAAACCATTACATCTGAAAAAATGATTTAAAGCGACGACTGTAAACTTGACTTTCTAATTATGAGTGATTTGATTGGTTAATAGGTCAGCGGGTAACAATGAAACACTGCATTCTTAACGCGAACGCACTGTATACACTATAGATTGTATACTATTAGGACACATTAACCATTTCGTTTGAAAAAAATGATTTATAGTGACAACTGTAAACTTGATTTTACAATTATGAGTGATTAGATTGGTTAATCGGCTAGTGGGTAATGATAGATCATAGAATTCTTAACGCGAAGGTGCTATATGCACTATAGTTTGTATATTATCTGCTAAAACATAATGTTTTCAGTAACAATTTCTACAAAATTTTTGCGCTGCAGTGTTGTTGACAGGACTTGAGGTTTATAAAACAAGTTTACTTCAATTATAATAAAGAAATTAAAATGTTCTTCATAATTATTATCTATAAAAATATTATTTTTATTTTGTTTATGGAGTGTCTGTATGTAATATTAAAATAACCGCTTTTTACTAAATGCATAAGTATGTTTACAAGATACATAACAAGCATATATAGTATTTTTTTAAATTTTTGTCTGTTTGAGTCGTCTAATATCTGAAACGGCTGTACCGATTTTGACAGACAGCAGATGTAATAAGGAAAGGCTTAGGATACTTTTATTTTAGAAATGCATAAAATAAATTAAAGAAAAACGCAGATGAAGTTGCGGGCACAACTAGTATTTAATAAAAGAGGTCTAGATAAGGGTGTGACTGTACATTGGAAAGATGCAAATTAGATAAAAAATATATATACCGTCATGCCCGTGAGCCCGTAGTGGTAGGCAGATATATATGTACCCCTTTACAAGATGTAACAGGTCACAAGTCCGTCGTCATCTTGGACTTTAGATTTTGGATTCAACCCAAATCGAACACCAATTAACGTTTTATTTTTTAGATCAACTGAAAAAAACTCATAGAACAATCAAATCTGGGACATAATAATTCAGATACGCGACCTCTATACGTTCGACTACAGAGGCGATAACTTGCGATTGTAAATGTATTAAAGTATTCTTCAAACATTACTAAAACATAGGTCGGAGTATTCCTCCTTTTTATGTAAATTTAATTTCATCGCTTCATTCACATAATTTGGTATTCAATTGAGAGAGGGCGGGTGAGAAGGTCTTGCTAATTTAAAAATGGCCGTCCAAGTATTTGAATATTTAATTTCGGCACAACTCCGGTATTCTGTGATTAAATTTTTCGAAAGATGTTTCTGGTATTTTAATTGTATTGAATAATCATATTTTTATGATGCAATGCCTAAAAGTTCTGACTTTGAAAACATACGGGCAGATTTTGCATGTTGCCGATTTGGCGAATTCTTAAATCCGTATTGTATATACTGTCGGCGAGCGTACAAAATGTACAATCCTAATCTATAATAAAAAATCTAGCTCAAACTGTTGTGTCTAGACAGTGATATCGTTAAATTCAATTTTCCATAAAATATCGCATAGCAAGTATTGGAGAGTAATAACATTTATTCACTGCGAAACAAAAACATGATACCTCCCCCTTGTTAGATCTCGCTCGTTCACCTTTTAAAAATTGAATGCAAATTGCCCTTTTCGCTTTAGTAGACGTTAATCATTCAATCTTTTAGAATTGCAATTCTTTAAACTTTTATCTTCGTCAAAAATAATTATATTACTTGATTGAGAAATACACATTTATGAGCACTTAAATAAAATAAATAAATATTACTGGACAATCTACACAAAAATTGATCTAACCCCAAAGTAAGCAAATTATATGCTTGTGCTATGGGTGTTAGTCAACGATACTAATAAGTACATATAAATACTTAAATAGAACAAGAATAAATTTAATAAACACCCAGACCCGGAAATACAGACATCTGTTCATCACACAAATGCCTGTCTCCATCGGGAATCGAACCCTAAATTCACGGTTAGGCGGTGGGGCTAGCCCCACCGAACAATGAAGGAGCCTACTTAGAATTAAACTCTTTAAACTCTGTGATTGAGATACTCGATGTCCAATTTTGACGTAGAGGTCCCGGGTTAGATTATCTCTATCTGTTTAACATTACGTTGCATAGGGTTGGATTTGTACCCGATATGGCACTTGCCAGCAGTCACCTTCTAGGACCTTTCGTCGGCTAAACATGGCTCTCTGCCTACCTCTTCGGGGCTATGTGCGTGACTATATTTTATTTGCCTTGAAGGAGATTATAAATGCAGTTATTTGTATAATCATTCGCAGTACTGTACATTGATTTTAGAAACCTTTTAAAGACATGTTAGATGCCCTTGTCAACTTGTTTCTTGGGTTTCTTCGAAGGTTAACCGCAAAGGGGAAATCATATAGTATCGACCGCCTCGTTGGTCGAGAGGTTAGCAAAGTATAACATCACCGACTAATTGCGTGGTTCGGGTTCAATTCCCCACGGGGACAGGCAACTGTGTGATAAACAAGCCTGTATATCCGAGTCTGGGTGCTTATTACATTTATTATCGCATCTATCTCTTAAACGGCTGGATCGATTTTGACGAGACTTTCACTGGAAAACAGCTGATATAATAAGAAAAAGCTTAGGCTACTTTTATAAAATAATTAAATAAAAACGCGACCGAAGTTGCGGGCACAAATTTAATAATTTATTATATGATTCGTCCAAAGACATTAACTATTTATTTATTTATCATGATGTCAGATAAGCTTGTAGAAAAATCTTACATTAATTTCTTAACATAATACTTAAATTGTTTTCAAAATAAAAATATAAGAGGGTAACATTCTTAACAACAGTTACTATGTAATAGACTAAATTTTATTATTAAAAAAATAATCACTTTTCTAGAAATTACGTATTAGTAATTTTTTTATAAAATATTTTCCGTCTTTTCAAGGCAACGAACGAGCTACGGTACCGTGTGTACTTTTACGAGCCACAGTACATGTTGTAGGTGCGTCACTTTCTGTGGTCAAGCTTATGTGCAAGTCTGCCGGCTAACCTACTTTCCGGACCGGAACACGACAATATCATTATGGCGGCAGGAATAGATAAAGCGGTGGATCCCTACCCAGGCGAGTGGCTGCAACGTACTTTTTATTATAATCTTATAAAAAATATCATCATGCACATATAGGGGATATGTGCATGATGATCTAAAAAGTAGACAGAGTTTCATGTGCACCCACGATTAACCGACAGTATTAGCTACCATTATGTGACAGGTGGCAAATCCTGATCCTTCCCGGGAATCGAAGCCGGGATCTCGGCATTATTTTTTGAGCTTAAAATAATGCTAGTGGTTTTATGGTAGAATTAATATTCATGTATTCGATACGTAATCAGCGATGTATGCGAGCCATTGTTTGCAATTAATGGACCTTCATTATGACCCCATGTAATTAAATTTATTAAAATTAAATATTGAATGAAGTATTATCATTTTATGGTCTTACCTAAAGGGGTCAAACGGTACCCTATTACTGACTCCGTTATCTGTCTGTCACAAGGCTGTATCTCAAGAACCGTAATAGTTAAAAAATGAAATTTTCACAGCTAATGCATTTAACGCTCATGTCCCTAAAAGGGTAAGCATATGCACCGATGGTTAGCCGACGATATTAGTTCCTATTATATGACAGCAGGCAAGTTCATCGCCACATCGGGCCAAATCCCGGGTTTCCTTACGACGTTTTCCTTTACCGCAAGAGTACACAGAAAATGTACTTAAGTTAGAAAAAATCATTAGTGCATGGCGGGCTTTGAACCCTGACTACCGAAATAGAAGTTAGAAGCACGTACCGACATTCGTGTAGTCCAAATTTGAACTCTGCCATAGGATTGAGTTTTTTTATGATTAATGTACATTTTTAGATAATTCTCATGGTGAAAAAATCACGAGGAAACCTGGATTCATTGAACACCTAATCTAGGTTCAAGTTTCCCTTCTGGGTTACAGAGGTCAGATGGCAGTCACTTTGTGAAAAACTGGTGTCCTAGTCAAATCCCCGAGATAAGGTAGATCCCCAATATCATCTGATATAATACAAGATAAGGCTAAGACGAAAAGAGATATATTTATTTATGTATTTACTCAAGAGAAAAGAAAACAAAAATAGTTGAAAAAACATGTCGAACAACAGTGCACACTCAGTGATAAATTACCTCTGGTCTGTCAGTCTGAACCACAATGAGAAACTAATTGAACGCAGTACGCCGTATTGTGTAATAAAAACTCGTAGGAAACAATGAAAATGTATGTGGGGCAAATAGAGTTTCGTAACGAGACCTATCTGCCATTTTGTGAGTTTCATTTTTGACCATTTGCAAAGATCTATACGAATGATAATTATTCCTTGATTCCAATGACAAAACATATTACAGCAGAACTCTATAATTCTTAAAGAATAATTCCATAATTCTGGTGTAATAAATACAATCTTTGTTTTGGAAAAAAGAACCATAAGGGCAATTTATTAATTAAGCCCAAGGGTCAAAATCAAAGAAATTAATATTCTTACAGTAACATCATATTATATTATTGAAAATTTGATATATTATGTTTATAAAAATACTAAATGACCCAGCGAACTTCATAGCGCCCGCACTTAGGGACTATGAAAAATAGATGTTGGCCGATTCTCAGATCTTTTCAATATGCTCGCAAAATTTTATTAGAATCGGTCAAGCTGTTTCGGTGGAGTATCGGAACGAACATTGTGACAGGAAAATTTTATATAGGTATAAGATAGATTATTTTAAGAGAAATTGTGATGTACACTCAGCAAAAACAAGGAACAAACACAATATTGCTGTGTCTCCATAGAATTTCTTCATGAACCAATGTAAACGTTTTTACAATAAACTTTCCGACCATATAAAATATCTACATTTAAATAAATATAACAAATATTTTTAAATCTAAATTATATAAAAAGTTTATTACAATGTTGCAGAATATGTAAATGATAAAAATACTTGGGATTGATTGCTCCTCCTGTTGTAGAATGTAAAATTGTATTTAGATAATAAGAAAAAAGACAAACCCACTGAGTTTCTTTCGCCTGATCTTCTCCGTGAGTGGCCGCTTTCTGATCTGGTGATAAATTTAGAATTATAAATAAAAATTTTTCTATGATATTTTATTCATGCGATTCTTCTCATGTCACTACATAATATAAAACAATGTCGCTTCCCATTCCTGTGTGTCCCTATGTGTGTTTAGATCTTAAAACTACTCAACAAATTCGAATGTCCTAACTTTAACAGATGATTCAAGGAATTGTAATTTTTAGCGCATCATAGATTAGATATAAATTGGGTTTTAAGTAATAAATGAAAAGTTCATTCGTGTTTTTCATTTAAAATGTGAAATGTAGATGTTTTATCAAGCGTGAATGATGAAAAATGTAGAACTGTTCTATGGTATTATCTACAAGAGTGATTTGATTGGTCATTGGCCCATTAACCAATCAAATCACTCATAATTATAAAGTCAAGTTCACAAAGACCAATTGAAGTTATTCTTTCAAACGGAACGGTTGTCCTAATAATAAGCCTAATAATACACCTTTCCCCTGATGAAACACTGTATTCTTTCAAACGTATTATAACAGCTTTTCACCAAGGATGATTTCTTAGAATAATGTTAATTAGTTTCAGGAAAGTTACCGCGTGTATCTAATAATAGCTTTTCGCTGTTAAGATTTTATTTGTTGGTTTAATTTAAGATTATGCAGATAGTAAAATAATATTAAATAATTAGCTGTTGCCCGCGACTCCGTCTACGTGGACTGTAATGTCGTAACAATTACGTTATCCCTACACAACGTATGTCATGTAACCTATATA
>DVZL01005134.1:0-12304 GCA_018236625.1 Lasaia peninsularis
TATAGGATTCGTCACATAGTAATTCGGCGATTAAGTCGATTAAGACGATAAATCGATGAAACTGACATAATAATCAGAAAAAAATATTTTTGTTTAAATATAAACTCATAATAAAATTATAGAAATTACACCTATACAAAATTAATGAAATTGCAATGACCTTTACAAATGACAAGTATTATGTAGTAATAGTGCAATATTGAATTTGTGGGATTAATGTTTAAATATGTATTAAATCCTTATAAGAAATCGTTCATGGTGTTCTTTATTAATTAACAATAGGTACCTAAATACTTAGTAAATAATAATAATAGTTAAAAGTTCCGTTGTTTTAGCGGTCATGACTCATTTAGTATTACTCATTTGGATTAATAATAAGACAGACTTTGAAAAATATGTAATTTACCGAACTATAAAAAGTTCAGGTATATTTCCAATATCACTATCATAAAGTGCTTAGTGATTTTTGTTGATGATTTTAATGGACTATTTGCATTTTCTGTAAAACTAAAACTCAATATTATCCGGTATACAATACAGAAAACACCAGGCTCAAAGTGTTCAAATTTAATTTAATACTTGTTTTTTATTAATAATTTATAATTTATCTTAAAATTAATTACAGTCAAATCTAGTTTCGTTTCTGCGTCTTTCATTATGTCTTTGCAAATAATCACTATCTTATATGTGAAAATGCTTAAAATGTAAAGAACTGTGTACAAAAAACGGATAAGTGTAAAGGTAAATATTAAGCAATCACGACTGACTAAATGTGTTGCTAATAATATACATAATATTATACATATATTAATATACATACATACACATATATAAATATACATATATTAATAATAATATACATATCTATGATCGATCTCAATTTTACTCAAGTTAACGCCACTGAAAGGTTTTCAATTAATGTCTCTATATATTTTTATTCAATAAAACTAATTTCGTACATTTTAGTGAATATTTAAGACTCATTTTGCCGGTATAAAAAAGTCTTTAAATGATAATAAATTTATTTTCTTAGTTTTGTGAAACGTATTTTGTTGTAGTGTAAATGATAACGTCACCTTTGAAGAAACTGAAAAGCAGACCAGGGATAGTTTACCGCGACATAAATACGAAAGACGTAAAACGACGTGAGTAATTTAATAATTATACTATTTCGAAGCGGACTAGGCAGTTGGTTAATTCGTACGGTCAAAGGACTGAAGCTTTTTCATATTATTACGTAAATTTTAAAGCATTTTCCAAATATTGTAAACAAACATGAACGTGTTTTAGAGACGCGTGTTACAAAGGACATTCCTTAATTACAAAGTACACTATAATAATGATCTTGAACCCATATACCTTGTATGATTTGTGCCCGCTAGATTTCTTACTATAAAAAATCCATTTAAAACTTATATTAAGAAAAAACTCTTAGTAAACATCAGCCTGTACACAAATAGTCTTCACGCGAATAAATGTGCTTATTTTAGATTACAAAGCAAAACTTATAACTATATTATAAACAAGTAAGAAGTAGACGGACTCAATAAATAAAGGCGCTCTTTTGAAAAATCTTAGATTGCATTTCTTAAAATTAGCTTACTTATTTTTTAAAATGAATGAAATGTAAAAAAAAAGTTAAGTGAGTGTGAATGTACTTAATAAACATTATTACATTAATGTGCTTGCAAAATAAATAATATTTTTTTATAAACAAGGCAAGTCTTATAGATCACGCAATTTAAGAAACATTTTTTTTTCTTTTTTTTTGAATTTTAACTGTCTGGTGATTAAGTATACTATTGTGTCAGCCAAACCTTTGCTTATTGAGCCCGTCAAAAATATGAAATGAAAACTCATCCCACACAACACAGCCGCAAGGCTTCTTACAACCCGTGTTCCAATCATTATCATGTCTCAATTACCATTAAAGCTAATTTTAAGTAATTTTTCTCCCACAATAGGAACTATAAAACAAATAAAACGAGAAATTTAAAAAGTATAACAAAACATCAGTTCAAGAGCGAGCACGTATCTCCATTCTTTATCACATAATATATTAATATTATATTATTTTTAAATTATTTTAACATGCATACGTGGAATATATAGCCACTATGGGGATTGATTATATGTCCTCAATGTATATACCTATATTATGTTGTCGGAGGCGACAATGCAGATATTGGTTAAATAGCAACACCACTATAATACTTTTGTCTATTCATAGATGAATGAGAAAATAATATATTTATAATTGTAGTTACGTAGGGCTTATAACGTTACAGACATTTCGATTACTACACACGGATATTATACTATGGAGCTAAAACTACAAAACTACTGTTATAGTCTAATACGACAGCAATGTTTATACGAAAGTGTACTATTTGATATTTTTGAAGCCTAAACTGACAACTATAGAGTAGTGTTGTTGGTTTTAAAAGCTTAAATGCAGATGTTATAGACGATGAGAACACATAGAGTAAAATGCGGTTTATGGCTGATTTATAATGTAGAGTGTCATGTGTTAGAAGTCTATTAGTTACATTAGTATGGCTAGATAATATGTATGATCTACTGCGGGAGTGACGTCACACTATTATATTAAAATTATGAAACTGTTGTGAGCGACACAACATGAGACAACAGTATCTACGTCTAGTGTCTCATGCCGGCACAATAATATTTTTGCCGCCTCTGAAATTGATTGAAAGATTTTTTGATTTTAATTCGTGAAGTTTACTTTGCGTGCTTTCTTTTAAGTATATTTGCTTTTTCTGCTATTATAAATCAGAAACTATAATCCTGACGAAGGGCGAAGAGGTTTTACCTTAGTTATCATGTTTTTTTTAGATAATCTCAACTATTTTTCGGCTCTATAAGTGTTAATTGAATTTTGGCAATTTGTAACACAATTGTTATAGTTATACATACGTAAATAGACTATAAAAATATTTAGACATTATAAATGTTATATATACGTAATACGATAAGGATGCTATTTATATAGCTCACAGCTTCACGTTACACCCACAAAACGGTGATACTAAACAAACATGCACATGACTCAAATCTCAAGGGTAAAAAAATTCAAAGGAAACTGAGATTAAAATATTTAGTAATTATCATCGTAATTTAGTATATCCGTAAATTCACCATCCCATTACTTCGTAAAGTAAAGGTTTAATCAAAATATGAATCCGGGAAAGTTATTTTCTTCCCAAAAAATGGAAGATTAGAACGCATGATCCAGAAATAGAAACTAGAATTCTTGGTTTTCCTGACGCCGATCATCCTAATTTCAAATGATGTTTACTAAAATATAGCCTACAATTTCATACATGGAGCATTAAAAATATAAATATATAATCGATACCAATTTCATTAGAAGGATACTAACTACAGTCTGACATGTGAATAATATGTGTGTGTGTGAGAAAGAGAGACAATTTTATCAAAATGTCCTTTCAATCGGTAATGTAAACGAATTCACGGATCGAGTGTTTTCAGAACTTTCCAGTTTCACTTAAAAAATTTTCAATTAAACGCTTTTAAAAAGTAAAGAGTAACTGGAGTGTTTACGGAACTATTGGTTTTGGTTTGCTTTCAAAAGAAATATTGAATGTTTGGTTTTTAAGGCTTTTTGAAACTGTTAATCATTTTCGAGTGTAATAAAAAAGGAGGATTACTTTGTATATCTGTCGTTGAATCTTTTGTTACTAAAATTGTATGTGTTACTAGAAGAAATAATTATAAATTTTAAAGATACAGAATTTTTAAGTTTTCTGTGTTTTGGTAAACCAAAATAAACATTAAAGTCGATCTAGACGTTTTTTTTTTTCATTTTAGCGAGATATATAGGCAGTTAGAGTTTTTAAGTAACTTAGAATTTGTCGTATTCTCGCAAAGATCACAAAACGACAAGTTCGGTTTTATTTAGAATACGTTTCTGAATGATTCGTTAGGCTAGATAAAGTTGTGTAACAAGACAGTCAAGCATTAAATAAATTAATTCTTGATTTAACATATATGTAACCAAATTGCAAAGAAACCGAAAGACTTGAGTCATTTACAAGGAGAAGAAGATCTATCCCAATACTTGAGAGACAGGAGCCGAGGCTCGCTCAGAATCAGCAGCTTCGTCTTCATCAGCCTTGGGTATGTCGAAGATCTCGGAGAAGAGAGCAGGCAGCACGAGCCTCGGCCAGTGGAGGCGGCACCAAGAGAGCAAGTCGTTGTGACGAGCCCCCAGTTCTCGCACCTCCTGAGAGGCTTTCGCGAACGCTTCGATACGCACAGGCACATCCGAAAGCCCGTTCTCAGTCAGCTTAGGATAGAAATATGACGGATGAGTACGCTATTTTCGATAGAATCTGTTTAGGAATATGGTATTAGGCAACTGAATTCAAAAAGATATAAACTTTGCATCTTGTTGCCGCCATTTTTTAGAGCTTGCTCTGACACTGACAAAGTTCATAGACGATTATCTATAACATCATAAGAGTCATCTGAATATCGGTTTTATAATAAAAAAGGAGAGAGCTCAATCATGAGAAAATCTACCATTTTTAAGTTTCAAACAGCTATCCTGAACAGTATACATCATAATAGGTTGGACTATTATACGCTACGATTGCAATGAGGATAATAGGTCAGTCAATAGCTTCGAAGCGCAATATGCTTTGAAAAATAGAACCAGCCACGTGAAAGTGATAACTACGCACTCAGGGTTCCGTACATAACTATATTATACATCTCATTTGTTACATGTTACCGCCTTTTAAATTTTCTTTGTATTCTCTTATATTATAAGATAGCGAACAAGCGGCGTGATTTATTTGAGAATAAAATACTTATACCGGAGTTTTAGGCTTTGAAACATTGGCTAGCGCTGATGAAGGCGAGTTGCTGTACAGCATTCTTTTACCTATTTATGATACTTTACTTTATGAATTTTATTATCAATATTTGTCAACAGAAATTACTTATAGAGCCTAGGGGTCTATAGGGATTGGTATTACTAAACATGGTAGCGCACCGGTGTTTAAAATCGGCTTGTAGTTTTCACAGAACCGCTTGAAACTCTTTAAGTTTTGTTACTTAATAATTTGACACCTCAAGAATCTTAAGATAAGGTTCTAGATAATTTTCATCTTTAATTTTTTTAATGGCCTTTTGTTTTTCTTTCTCTGAGCGCTATATATTAGAAAGACATGCGTGTGAATGAAATTTACATGTTTATTAAATCTTTTCTGATGGTAAGAGACAGCCATGGCCTATAGACCTTAGATGTTATTGTTAGGTCGAGGTTCTGCAACTGGAGCCTTAACCCTAATATGTAAATCCTATTTGACAAGTTACCGCATAGCCACTCGCCTGGTTGGTAATGATCCTTTTATCCTATGCTAGCCGCTTACGAGCTGGTAGGTATAGATGCAGATGGTCTATTCTACACAAGGAACACGGACTAACATGTAGAAAAAAACGAAAAAAACATAGGACAAATGAAAATGTATATTTGTATCTATCTAATACTTTTAAACGAGCAATTCTTGTTTATATATTTATCTATACCGGCGGTCTCGAAAATGGATCTAACGATTTCGCTGAGTTTTTTTCCCCTAAAACCAAAATTGATCTAGATAGGTCTAGGTCTTATGAAACTGCAAATCACGGCATCTATACAACCCTGTCGTTAGCATTTAGAGTATAATAGATTTCGTAGATTTACCGATACATGACAATTTTGGCAAAAAAAACTACCACTCAGGTACTTAAATATTAATGTATGTACATACCATCACTTGGAAAGCTTCGCAAACGGTGCGATGTAAGGAGGTGATGCGCTCCAAATCATTCAGTCCATTGCGGTGTGGACACAGCAGCAAGCTGGCGGTGTACAGAGCCATCTCCTCCTCGGTCACTTGCAACTCATTGATCTTCTGCACGTATCCGAGTATAGCGTTGGCAAATTGACTCTACAAGTAATACAGTCTAATTAGTATAGTGACACATGCAAAGCATCGCAATTAATTTTAAACGAAAAAACACGTGTACTTTTTACATACCACTTGTAATTGAAAATTATTTTGCAAACAGCCAACCGGTTTCACTTTTTGAAAGAAATGAAAAAAGCAAAACCGGTCGGCGGTGTGCAAAACAATTTTTGAGACATAAAGATGGTAAATAAAAAATGGTTGTGATATCTTGTATATATGTACGTCAGTCCGTACGAATTCATTATCATTTTAGTCGTCTATACAAATCCATTTTAAGCCTCTCTCAATAATAGCTACCATTGGAACTGCTAGTGATAAATCTACCTTAGGTAAGAAATACCCGCCGCATATAGATAAAAAGTAAAACATGCTACCTGATGTGAAATTAATAAGCCTCGCTCTGTCTTCCAGAACATTCATAGAACTGTAGACAAATATATTTAATATCGTCTCTTTCAAGCTGATGGTAAGAAGTACTTTTACATATTCCTCAAAAAAGGAAAAATTCTGAAAACAAAGAGAATATTGGTTGCTCGCCAAAAGTGAGCGTTCCTTGGATACTTACGTCGTAAATAATTTCCAACTGCGATTGAGAAATGGCAGTGCCGTCATCGAACACGATGCTGGTCGATGTAGAGAGTCTTGTAGCCCTCGTCAGCCACAGCTCGAAGAACCCAAGCTGCGGACATTTCACACTGCCAATACTCTACATTTTCTTAATGTATTAGGGAAAGGAATAACTTTTGCTTCAGTAGGGGAATGTCTCCTGTTTGTCGAAATCTGTTGCATAATATTTTATAAAAAAATGCCGGTTAAGTTACAACTTATATGTGTTCTAAACTGGGACACGACCTTAACAAGCACCGATATTACAACGAATTTGCTTCACAACGGCCAAACATCAGTAAATACAATTTTTTTCCTATAATTATTGTTATTAGAAAATCATCACATCAGAGCAAGATATTGTTAGTCACAACTAAAATATTTTAGGACATACGCGTTAGTAATATTTTTTTTATCCTTCGTTACTACTGTTAATAAATTATTTAAGATTAACAATTTAACATGGAATTTTCTCATGTCGATTAATTTTTACACAGTATATAGTTGGAACTGTAATTCGCTTTCGCGTTATTATAAATAGGGCCAAATCGCAAACAGCAATTATTCAGCGCTGTGTTAACAAAATACAATTAAGGAAAACAAAAAGCTTGATATTTCTAAACATCTTATGCTAATTAAAGTAAACAAGTATCTCGCATTGCAAATAAGCTTAAAATAAAAAAAGAGAGCACTTCGTAAAATAACACAAAAATGTGATTTATTTTGTACCAATAGAAACCTTTCGTTAATTAGGAAATTTTTCTAGAGTGGATCAAATTTTCGCTGAGCTTATCAAATGTTCCTCGCTTTATTTGTTAGTATATAATATATAACTTTTGCTGCCAATTCGTAAGTATTGTTTTGAAAATGAAAAATTAAATCAAGCTTTAACAAACGTTAATTATAACAAGTTGAACCCTTAATTTAATAAATTAATAATTAAACTTGTCAGTAGATTTAGTAACACTTTGATCATAATTAGTTTCTGACCTTTTTTGAAAAAAAATCTAAAATATTGTCATTAGCTTTACTTTACTATTGGTTATTATTTATTAGTAAAAAATGATGCTGTCAAACTACTGATATATATATTCTGAAATATATATTAAAATTCAGTAGTTAACATGACTTATTTAAATTATCTCTTCAACATCGTAGTTAAAAGGAACGAATGTATGTCAGGTAAACATTTGTCTTATTCTTTAATACTTTATATGAAAGAGACAAACTAATATTCACCACAAACATGTAAATATAAATGAATTTAAAAAACAACTATATCGTCAATTTAATTTGTTTCCTAAAATGGCGAAGTTTAAAGTTCAGGATGTAAAGGTACCTTGATAAGAATAAGCTGATCGTCTTGTGGCAGCAAATTGAAGCCAGGTACGCGCTTCGCAAACTCTACCACTTGCTGCACTGATGGAGTCATCCGGAAAGCCACATTGTACCACAAGACAGAGAGGACGTCCACCGCACGACCCGTTGTAGAAGAAGCCGCCTCTTCGCTGCTACTGCCTATATAGATAAATGAACATATTTTTGTATACCAGAATAGGCTAATCAGTGTAAAATAAACATAATAACGCATATAGACTATACACTGGGATGCCAGGTGTAAGTTGAATTTTCCCATGAAATAAATGGTAATAAAAAAATGGGAATATAAAAAAAAAAATTATCACGCCCATATCCTAGAAAGCGTAGGCAGAGGTACATGATGTGACTGGTATCAAGTTCATTGTCAAATTTGCCACGAATCCCGGGTTTCCTTGCGATATGTTCTTTCACCGTAAGGCTACTCAAAAAATGTACATAAGTTGGAAAAAGTCATGCCGCAAGTGAAAACCTGAGCTGCCGAAATGACCTCCGAGGTTTATAATTAATAAAACGAGAATGTTCGTACGAGTCATAATAATTATTTAATCTAATCGAAGATTAAACTATCTTCGTCCCTACAGGAACGATTTTGATAAGCCTCAGTAAAATCTTTGTATTGATTATTATTCTTGAAATAATGAAATCTCAATCAAATATTAATTGGCAGTCTTTAGATAATGGAGACTATATTTCTTGTCACCAAAATTTATATTTGTCATCAAGTTGTATCACCTAATAAATATATCCATCGACATGTTATATTTTCGTTCTCAGATAAACAAAAAGTGTTCTCAGGTATGAATTAATTATGAAATTAATGTTGATATATATATAAAATAAGAGATGGATTACCAATAAAATTGAAGTGAATTACTAATAATATAAACTGCGTTCTTATATTATTAGTTTTATTACTTAAATAATAGCTTTGTGCTCAAAATGGTAGATCTGTCACCAATACAGTAGTTACATTTTATTGCGATTAGTTATTAAAATAATAGTATTCGTTACCAATTTATTATATTAATTTATAATTTTAATGACAATATGTTCAAAGGCGGAGACAAATTGGCGCGCTTCCGAACGATGGGACGTAGGTAAATAGGTATATACCTACGATCATACGATGCGCACCGCGGACAGCGAGAAACAAGTTTACTTAAAAATGTGCTTATCGGCCAGAAAATGAGAAAGGGGGCGCCCTTCAAAAGCCTTATTATTTTTAACAAAAAATATTGATTATTTTGACTTTAATTAAGTGTTCTATTTAGTTTTATTTAGTAGTAGTGTTTCTGTTAGAAAATGTCTTTATTTACTGGTAATTTAAAAAGTTTTACTGGTGTAGAAATTAACTTCCATGGAGACGGCATAATAAATCCCGTTAAGTAGTAAACTCTTTTGGTTGAAACGATAATGACAATAACCCTACATTTTTTGGAACTTTATGAAATTTTCGAGTGATATAATATAATATTATTATTTATTGGTGATCTCTTTAAATTACTTTGCGTAAATACTTATTAGGACAAACCTATTACAATACATACAAAAGCATTTATTTGGTACAAGACCCTATATCTCCATGATTATAGGTGATTTATTGTGGAATTAACTTTATAATGTTTGGTGACTACATTTTGGTGACAAATCTACTATTTTGTGGGAAAACTCTATTATTTAAGAAACACAAAACTAATTAATTTGGTGATAGCTTAAATGATACCCTTAGATAATCAATTTAAAATACTAAGGTAACACTAGCCCCAGCAGCGACATCCAATATTTACATGGAAGTCCAATTCTCGATAATTATTGAAGTGGCGGTGTGCTAGCATATTATTAAAAGGAAAATATACTTTGAAATGTCGTATATTTCAAGCAAAAGTTCTATAAGTTTACTCGATGTCGCTAACTATTTCTTCATATCACTAATAAAACATTTTTCAATGTTGACGCGTGGTGAAACTTCCATTCATATTTTAAAATGAAAAGCACATGTACTGTTTCACATATCGCTGATAATTGAAATATTATTTTCGAAACAGCCTACCGGTTCCGCATTTTACCCTTTTTTATTTGGAAAATAATATTTGGGTTATAAGTTATATGTGAAACAGTACAAGTGTAGATACCAATATAAACGTAATGTTTGATTTAAGCTCTATAATCTATAAAGATCTATGATTTTTTCAAAATTAAATGAGATAATTTATTGCAACCGATTTTATAGACGTAAACTTATCGGTGAGCGTACGGAGCGGTGATAAACAATACCTACCTTCCTGGTCAGAATCCTCCGTTTTTAATACTATAGTCTTCAACTGGATCGAGCGTTTCAACTCCTCAGTATAGGTGTTGTGATTGCGATGAGCTGCAATCACGACCTTCGCCAGTTCCCTATTCAGGTCATTGACGAGGATTTCGTGGTCGAGTTCCTCGACCCCGGCCGCAGGCACGACCCCAGGCACCCCCAGGTTCCTGGCCAGATCCGGCATGGTCTCCGTGTTCACCACCTCGCGGGGTCGTTTGGGCACCCTCCCGTACCTCACGGCTGGCAACAAATACCTCATTGTATGCACGATTGATTTGGGTCGATGCAAATTGTGAACTGCGATGCACCAATTGCATCGGGCGTCAAATCCTCAATTGAAAAATAAGCACGGTGCCGAGCATTGATCTATGCTCCACATTGTTTTGCAACTACTGCCGCCAAATCCCAACCTATCATTCGTTCTATTCCCACCAATTACTATAGACGTTTCAGGATTTTGAAGATTTTTTCTCATGACTTCATCCGCGTTTTACTTTATTTATCATATAATATATAACTCTAAATAATATCTAACATTATTTCAAAAAAGTAGACTAAGTTACTCCTTATTATATCAGCCATCTACCAGTAAAGACTTTCGAAATCGATCCAGCTGTTCCAGATATTAACGGAAACAAAAATGTTATTTTGGTATGTGTACCGTGTAAACATATTACATAGACATTTAGTAAAACCGGTTATTTTAATTACTTAAATTTTATATGATTTATAATTTCAAAACGTATAAAATCCAGTTGACTAAGAGTAAAAAATTCTAGGGTACTATGAAATTTAAATTAACTAACTGATTTTTATTTTCACTTAAAACGACTAAACCCTTGTTTACACCAGCAGTGTCAGGCCCGTATGTAGGCATTGGTAGTGGTGGTTATTCCTATGCACGCTATTTAAACTTATTGTAGGTACATGCTATATTTTTCCAATGAAATGAAAAACGAAATAGATAGAACACTTTAGTGATATCAAATTAGTCTGAACACAATAACCTGTACGGATTTTAATCGAAATATTCCAATGTGTAGACCAAACGTATGTAGAAATGTCACGTACATACTAATCTGACAGGACTAAAATTGTATGGTCTGTTTCCTTCACTTAATTTAAAGTAACACAGCAGAATTCAGCAGTGTTACGCGTTGTTTGTGCCGCGGTACTTCGAGATAGGAACTCATATTAAAAATTGTATGATTTATCAAAAAGAAATTACTTATATTGGAAAAAAATGGCTGTCGTATAAAATTTATATCAATTTCGAATTAACAGACAATTTTATAAATAATAAAGAAGGTAAAGTAATTATTCTAACTAAATAAAGAAATGCTTGTGTTGTGGGTTAGTCAACTTTATTTAAATAAGTTTCGGGATAAATTAAAGATCCAAGATCTAGAAATACGAGTAATATACCTACTCGCAAGTGTGGTGACGTACGCTAACTCTCGCGGTCAATAAAAACTTGCAAAACAACATATTTAAAGCTAAAAGTAAATACTGCGTTATTGATAATTTTAAAGCACTACCGCCCTTCGGCCAAAAGCCTAACAATTTCGGTTATATGCAAACCTTTTTAGCTAACAATCCCCTGAGTCCTAAATATTTTGTGGCTATTGAACCATAACTGAGAAATGAATAACAAACATTCATCTTAATATATTGATTAAACTCTACCGTGAAATCCCCTAATGGGATAAAAAATATCCGATGACCTTTTTCAGTATCTGAAAAAAAAAGAATCAACCGGACTGGATTTTGAACCCGGGATTCTGTGAATTGAGGCGCCCGATTTCCCAACTGAGCTACAACAATTTAACAAAAAATGGCGAAATTTAGCTTTGTATTATAATGATAAAGGTTTTACTTCCATGAAAACACGATTAATAAAAAAAAAACTGAAAATAAAACCTAGCTAGATCGACTTATCGCCCCCGAAACCCCCTATATACAAAATTTCAAGAAAATCGTTCGAGCCGTTTTCGAAATCGCTGAT
>DVZL01005135.1:0-12302 GCA_018236625.1 Lasaia peninsularis
AAACTGTTCTTACCTGTCAAACGTTTGATTGATGTTCATGTATCCAGTGAAACGAAGTTCACCGGGTCAGCTAGTTGATAATAAATAAATATCAACAAAGTAACATAAACTCCAAAGCCATCAAATCGTATGCTTATGACATAAGTGTTATAAATTACAGAAATATTTAAATATAAGTATTCCAGAATTTAATAGACCTACCTTCCCCCGTCCGGATCGAAGTCCAGCCTCGTAAGTGATTATATTAGGCGTGAACCGTAGTCGCTAACCCATCTATCAAAAAAAGTCAGATCCCTTAGTTACAATAGGAACATGTATACAGAGTAGGATGATTTGTGAAGATGCACGTTCGCCGTGCACCTCGGAGATGAAGGGCTTACTGCATCAGACTGGCGACAGTGTCGAGTGTTATCGACATGTGGTGAGATTGGCTTTTCATCGAGATAGTGCTGCCGCGACACTCAACTACACTTTGGTAGAACACCAAATGTATATTTTGTTTTTATACTTAATATATACGATCATGTATACGATTTTGATCAATAGAATCTTTACATGTGAGGTACGAAATGACAAAATGAAATGAAATGAAATTTATTTATTTGCCGAATATGTGTGTTAAATTATAACAATATATTCAACCACAACGTAGTAACGTGCTAATATTTTAAAACATCTATACTTTTAATGTTATAAAGCTGAAGGTTAGTTTGTTTGTTTGAACGCGCTAATCTCAGGAACTACTGGTTCGAATTAAAAAAATATTTTTGCGTTGAATAGACCATTTATCGAGGAAGGCTTTAGGCTATATAACATCACGCTGCAACTTTTAGGGGCGAAGATATAATGGAAAATGTGAAAAAAAAACGGGGAAAATTATTCATCCTTAAGGGCTTCCGTTGCGAGCGCTGCGAAAACAGTTCAAGATACCAAAAATATATGTATGAAATAAATATTTATCTTGAAATGATCTACAAAAATGTCCGCAACAGTGTTTGTCTATCTTTTAAGATTAACTCACTAGAACCGTTTTTATGGTAATCAAAAAACTTTAATACATTATTTGTTAAGAGTTGTACCAATGTAATCCGTACTTCCGTAATAATATTATAAATACAAAAGTAACTCTGTCTGTGTCTATTACGCCTAAACCACTGGACCAATTTTGATGAAACTTAGTATACAAATAGAGTTGACCTCGAGTTGACATAGCCTACTTTTTAACCGACCACATTAATAGAGGATATGTTTTTACACAAAAAATATCATAAGTTGGAAAAATGTCTGCCCTTTGAAAGTTGTCTGTATTATTAAATCCCTACTAATTTTATAAATGTGAAAGTGAATCTGTCTGTCTGTCTGTTACGATTTCACGCCCAAACAATTCAACCAATTTTGATAAAATTTAATACAGAGATAGAGTTGACATTGGGGAAGGACATAGGCTACTTTTTTAACCGACTACATTAAAATCGGGTATGTTTTTATCCAATAAGCATTATAAGTCGGAAAAATGTCTGCCCTTCAAAAGTTGTCTTCCTTATTATATCCCTACTAATATTACAATACTATATATACTACTAATATTATAATAATACTAAATACCTACTAATGTTACAATTTCACACCTAAACCACTGATCACATTTTGATGAAATTTGGTACAAGGATAGAGTTGACTTTGAGGAAGAACATAGGCTACTTCAAAAAAGGGGCGGAGTTAGAGGAGGGGATGAATATTTTGATGGAAATGTTTTGATGATAACTAAATATACCTAACCGATTCGTTTTCATTGCCTAGATTTTGTTTGTATGATAGTCACACGCGGACAAAGCCGCGGGCAACAGCTAGTAATTAAATAAAAACGCGGACGAAGTCATCGGGCATAGCTAGTGTTATGATATCTTCAGTGAATCTGAGATGGCTAAGAGACCATTTATATTGACTCCATATTTAGCAAATCACGATAACTATATTTTTTTCTTTTTTTACTTACTCACAATACTTATTGCGTAAAAATATACCCCCTTTTTAATGTAATCGGTTAAAAAATGGCCTTTATGTCATGTGTCTCATGTATAAGCTATCTTACTATGAAGTTTGATTCAAATCCGTCCAGTAGTTTAGTCGTTTATATATCTTAGCTGTGTGTGTATTTGTAAAAAAACATCATTATTTGTTTAAACCAAATGTTGACGTGTTAGGCATTTCACATTTTAGAAATAGTGAGAAACCCTATGTGGCTCATCAAAAACTTGATATTTATAAAAAAGTATGTAAATTTATATGTACCTATGTATTCCTGATAATATTAAATCGTCCTCGCATAAAAGATTTCGTAAAAAGGTTAATGTAAGAGAAAATAATGTTAGAAAAATACATAATTTTGAAGATAAGATTAAGTAACATCATCTAATTTAATATTGTTATTGCTTAAATTTGATTAGAAAAGTCATAGTTGCCGGGGAGTTTGTTTGACTGTTTCTTCTCCTGACTTGCTAGGTTTGGAAACGGGGGAGGTTTACGGTAAATACGGTTAAAATAAGTCGGGTGTAAATTAATGTTTATATAAAATAAGATGATTAGTATATTCATTATATAAAAATGAAACCCGTTTTCCTTGGTCACATCATCACGCGTGAATGACTGGATCGATTTTACTAATTCTTTTTTTGTTGTATTTGTTATTATTAGGAGAAGGTTCTACTGAAAAAAAAATGTTAAGAAAATCTCTCGGAAATATTGAAAAATATACCTAAATTTAATTTTGCATTTTTAAAAAAACCCGCGTAACGAATGGCAATGTCATTCACAGCCATAGACTATAATATCGAAAGAGCATCTTTTGTTCGGAAACGTGGTTACTTAATTAAATTCTAATTCATTTTTGAAAATAACTCGCCACGGAATAGTTATTTATATGAGATAGGTCAGCTACCTATACAAAATAAAATAGTGCATCATTGCTACACTAAGGCGGTACAAAGTTCGCTGGGTCAGCTAGTAATATATATTTTTACAATAAATGAATATTTAATTATAAAATATGTTATAAAATATTTGCACTCCAAATTGCGGTAGAATATGTTTGTCATAAAATATTTGCACTCCACATTGCGGTAGAATATGTTAGTATAAATTTAAAAATCTTTTCTTTTATAAAAACTTTTTAGTACACATATTCGGAAAATACATCATTTTCATTTGATTTCGTGAATACATACATCCATAAATACTAACAAAGTAATGTTATAATATTAGTAGGATCTCGTAGGTAGGCAGGGCGGCGGCTGGTCGCGCTGATAATACGAGCTTTAGCGGCGCCGGCGGTTATCTTTCGAGACGAACCCTTTACGTCACCAGCTTCTACACAATCATTTATTTATAGTTTTCCTATCGTATCCATCATTGGGAAGTCTGAATTATCATGCTTTGTTACATTACGTACATTATTTGTATAGGTCAACTCGCACGGGTAGGGATCTGCTGCTTTACCTATTCCTGCCGCCATTATGACGTTGTCGTGTTCCGGTCTGGAGGTAGTCGGTAGGCTGTGAAATTCTAATAGCCCAACCATAGGGCAGTGGCGCAATTACAACATCTGTGGTGTCTATAGGCCACGGTTGTATCTAGCCATCAGGGACCCGTGTGCGTTTTTGCTGTCTTATTCCATAAAAAAGGCTTATATTCATCATGTAGTCCAGCGCTGTTTGTGTCCGATTTTGACACACGAGGTCCCGGGTCCGATTCTCAACTTGGTCTATGAGTTATTTGAGTTTATTTGAAAAAAATAGAGTGTTAATATTATAACTTAATACTATACGCATCATAACTGAATAAAGACACCAGATGGACATTAAAGAAGAAAATAGTCCCAAACTCAAGCAAAATATGTTTACGATGGTAATACATATTGTAGTGACAAGCTGTGGATCCCAACTCCCAGGTAGCTGCCGGCGGGACAACAGGCGGATTGGAACCATTTTACTTCGGACTTTTTGTTGCTTTTTTCTCTTTTTTTAACGTAAGTCGATAGACCTAGTAAAGCTTAATCGAAGTTCTTCTATAATTTTTTTTCAAAAACTTGATAATTTAGTATGGAGACGAACAAAAATAAGTATATTAATGACAAGTTATAATCGATCCACATTTATAACCTTATACACGTTATTATACCCTCGGTGGCCTAGCGGTCGGACTTCCATTCGGGTAGTCGAAGTTCGAACCCCTCCATGTACCAATGAGTTTTTCTATGTTATGTACATTTTCAGAGTGCTCTTACGGTGAAGGAAAACATCGTGAGGATAGTCTTATTCATTGAATTCGACCTAATCTCATTTAAGATATTAGTAGGGATTTTTATTTTATGTAGTTCAAAAGAAGCCAGGAAGTTTATAATTAAAAATGAAGTATAAGATTTATAATTATATATAAAACTAATTGTTTATTTACAGCCCCTGTATATTATTAACAATTCTTAATTGGTATCGTTTCCTATTTCCTTAATCCGTTTATGTAATACGAAGTCATTTACTGCCGGCGTTTTGTAAAATTATCCTTCACCATTACATCCTTTGTTAAAGTATACACACACATACACACACACTACTGGTAGAGTACCTACTGTGTGTAAGTATCCGTAATAGGATATCGTTTTTACCATTTAGGCACGGTATCCTACAAATGGATGCAGTTTTTTCTGTGTAGATTAGACCAACTGCCTTCCTACCAAGTAGTCAGCTAGAGGCGAGCTTAGGTTAATTGGGTCACTACCAACATGACCACTGGTGGTAGAGAGTGCTGTGCAGCAACTCAACCGAGTAAGGATACACCGTTTCACCCATTCCTGCCGCCACAATGACATTGTCGTGTTCCGGCCCGCAGGGTGGATTAGCCGGCAGAATTGCACATATTATGCTGCTTACCATCAGGAGACCCTCGTGATTGTTCGCTGTCTTATCCTATATAAAATATTTACAGATAGCGAGAAGCGACTTTGTTTTATACCATGTAGTTATGTTAAGAACACCTTTGCACAATATCTCATTGAATTTGTTCACTACCATAGCGTCACCTTGAAGAGTTCGCTTGACGATAAGGCCGCCTTTGAGTGATTTAGTCTGATTACTTTTATATGATTTTATATTGTAAGTTTTGGGGCACATTCAAGAGTTATTCTGATTTATATTTTTTTTACTGGATAAGACAGTGAATTAGCACACGTCTCTCCTGATATTAAGAGACAACCGTGGTGTATAGATACCATAGATGTTGTAGGTGCGTTACTGTCTTGTGGCCGGGGTGTTAGGCTTGATGAACTTTTAGGGTTGCGTACCCATAGAGAAAAAAAGGAACCCTACTATCAAGACTTCATGATGTATTTTTATTATTTGGGTATCTATTTAAGTATTTCTATGTATTTAGTATTGTTGTCTAACACCCATAACACAAGATTATAGTTTGCTTACTTTGGGGTTAGATCAATTTGTGTAATTTGTCTAGGGATATTTATTTATTTATAATGTCGTTATAATAACAAATACTAAAAACAAATTAAAATAAATATATAAAGGGTGCTCCCATACAACAAAAGTGAATATTTGACGTTATTAGGGTCCGCTCCGCTGTCCGTGTGTCTGTCTGTCTGTCACCAGGCTGTATCACATTAACCGTGATAAATTTTCACAGATAATATATTTATGTTGCCGCTATAACAACACATTCTAAAACCAGAATAAAATAAATATATAAAGGTTGCTCTTACATTATAACAAACTTGATTTTTTCCCCGTTTTTCTAGACTCACACTTGACGGATATTTTTAATATTAGTAAAATATTATTTAGAATATTGAAATGTAAGTTTACAATTAAGAGCTGCTAAAGTATTGACATTTCAACAAAACATTCCTAGTAATTGGCGACACAACAGGGCCAATGGTATGCGGGCCGGCATTGTGTCGCGGAAGGTCGCGTTAAGTACCGACCGCAGCCGACGGACAATGGCGCGGACAATGCGGCGTCCCCAGAGTTTTATACACCACAATACTGTCGGTCCAGGTACCTGACTTTGTACACAACATGTGTTTAAGATTCTACACTTTGACATTTCCCATTCCAACCTAATTTCACAATATAAGACAAATTGATATTTTAAATGAAAAACACGTACTTTTTGACATATTTATATAGTACTAGCTGTGCCCGCGACTTTCTAAAATAAAAGTAGCGTAAGTTTATAGTCATTACATCTGCTGTCTGCCAGAGCAATAAGGAACGGTTTAAGCTACTTTTTAATAGAATTTTGTTTGAGAAATGTTCAAAGAAAATTAATATAAACGCGGACGAGCACAGTCTGTATGAAATAAGCGCTTTTAACTAAATGCATAAATGTGTTAAGTTACACATATCAAAACAGTATTTATTACAATTTTTATCTGTGTGTCTATCAGTTTATAATATCTGAAACGGCTGGACTGATTTAGACTGAACTTTCACTAGCAGACAGTTGATGTGATAAGAAATGGATTTGAATACATTTGTTTTAGAAATGTATAAAAGAAAATAATTAAACAAAACGCGGACGAAACCCGTGGGTACAGCTAGTTACAAATAAATATGATAATGATGTTACGGTTTGATTGCCTTATTAGGTAACCTACAAGTTTGCAATAATATGTTAGAAAAGTTCAAAACACTATATATACTCTTACATCTTCTCGCCAAGTCCTTTGCGGGGTAGGCAGAGAGTATCGAGTGCCAAGTGTCACCATTCCTACACACCTAGCTTACTCCAATTTTAGAGACTCTAGATGTGACCCTCGGATAATTCACGAGCTATTTAGTTGTGGAATGTCTCTAGGTCTTTACGGGTACCTACAGCCAGGGGCGCCGAGTTTTAAAAATTCCCGTGGGTGCCCAAGCTTTTTTAATTACATTTATAAATAGACTTTTAATGTTAGTTATAAATAGACACAAGAAAATACAAGATATTTACAAAAGATAATTTATTATAATGTGTGTGTGATGTGTGTAATACTAATATCAGTCAGTAATTTAAAAGTAGAGCTTAAACGACCGACTTGTGATTGGTCACTCGAGAATGAAAGAGTAGGGGAATTTCTGAGAACCTTTAACGAATATATCCTGGAACCTTGAGACAGCGAGAACCTTTTCAGAGAGAACCTTTAGACAGAGTCGACTGTACCTATATTATTTAAATTTAGTTAAAAGATGAGAAAGAGAATTATTTGAGATATTTATAATCGTTTGTGCTCGGCACCCACCATTTACCTCTCGTGGGTGCTGCAGCACCGAGCTCCCACGGAGTCGGCGCCCCTGCCTACAGCCATCGACATTCGCATTGTAAGTATATATGTTTCGTTAGTCTTTCACCTCAATTTTATTTCACTGGATATACCCAACAGTTATTACGAGTCACCTTAAAAAGATCATATTAAAGCATTTAATTAATGAATAAATACACTTTATTTAACAATTAAAATATTAGTCAAGTTCTTTGTACTTGTCTAACCTTACCTCGTTTTTAACCGGATCCTATTACTAAGACTCCGCTGTCCGTCTGTCTATCTTTCATTATGTATCTCATGAACCGTGATTGTTAGAAATAGTTGAAATTTTAGTATATAACATATTTTTGTCACCTACTACTGTCGCCTGCTGCGTATTACAAAACTAACACAGCCTGGTGACAGAGACACAAACAGACAGACAGCGGAGTCTTAGTAATAGGGTCCCATTTTTAGCCTTTGGGAATGAAACCCTAAAAAGTACCATAAGTTTGGTAAAGATATATCATTTATCATTACCTACTAATACCATTAGTTCTTATAACGTCTACTGCTGCGAAAAACGTAAGCAGACAAAAACGGTTATCAAAGTTTTTGTCTGACTGCAGTCCACTAAGGAAATTTATCTGTCCATAAATCTTCTTTCTTTCTCTTATCTTAGTCTAATTCCTTATTATATCAGATGATATCGGGGTCGGCTAACCAATCTAGAGAATTTGACTAGGACACCAGTTTTTACGCAAAGCGACTGCTATCTGACCTCTGCAACCCCGAAAAGAAACTAGGCCCAAGCCTAGATTAGGTCGAATACAATGAATCCGGATTTCCCCGCGATATTTTCCATCACCATAAGAGCACTTAGCGCCTATACCTAGTTCGAGGCTGCAATTGATGCTTACACCCGAGCTAACTACTCTGCTTTACATCTCGATTGTGAGGTAAGTAGATAAAATATCGGCATTACAAGAATAAAGTATGTTAAAAATAGTTTCGGGCAAAATATTGTTAATTGCTGCTGGATCGGGAGTGCAGCTTATATCTTCATCACTAGAAGAACTCATATTTTTTCCTAATTAGAAATTATAAAAAAAATCGAAAAACAAACAAAATATTTTAAAAGTTTTCTATTCGCGGCTTTTTTCATTAAAAAGAACAAAGTATGTAAAGAACTTTCTGATTTTTTTTTTCAGGAACAAAAATGAACTAGGCCGTTCGATATTTAAAATTGATGACTATTATACTCATACGAATACAAGGCTGAATAGCGATGCAACCTCTTTGGTCATGGGAATGCATGCATGATGCAATGAATGCATGATGTCTATTGCCAGTATGATGGTCAGATGTACCTAGGCGAACTTTTTAAAAGATTTATCTTTTCTAGATACATTATTACCCTAGAGCGTTAATTGATCACTTACAAACCCCATTCGGTAATAACGACATACTTACCGAACATGAGAGATGTAAACGGATATTTAAAGCCGTTTGCCGTTTTTACAGATGGTACGGATCCCTTTGGGCATTAGTCCGTTTCTCACTTAACCGGTTTATCAATTAAAATCATAACGAAAAGACCAATCGCTAGGGGTGCGTGGGGGGTTCGGGGTTGAATAGATTCATCAAACTTGTAACAAAGTTTACACTTCGATTGACTTTCAATTATTTTACACTCAAATCAATTTGCTTATAATTAACTTTGACGCTTGGTCTCGGTGGTTGTAGCGGGGGACAAATATCAAATAATTGAGTTTCTATTGAAATTCTTTCAATTTCATCAAAAGTTTACTTTTATTTCAATAATGGGTCCAAAGATATAAATATTTCAATAATTATTATCACATGCAACACATAATTCGATAGACGAATCCTTAGTCACACTGGTGTGACGATAGATAAATAAAATTAACTTTATTCCCACTGGATAAATTAAATTACCCATAGTCACACTGGTGTGGCAATATGGTGTGACTATGGATCGGTCGTCAAAAATTGACTTGGTCCCTTAAATTACTGAGGTCCTGGTGATAGGGTCCTGCTTCTATCCCTTTTTTATAACTACGCCGTAAACATACTACTTCATTTAAATTATTATGTTTATTATTTGAAGATAGCTCTTTTTTATATGGTCGATGTCTTATTGTCTCGGAACAGCCAACGAGTCATTATTCCGGCTAAAATTGGATTAGTGTATTGTCCTATCTCGTGTCTCATTAGTGGTCAGCTATCAAACAGCCGCATTGTTGCGTTATCGGAGCCCTCCCCCCCCGCCCTTCCCCCCGGCGTATCTTCGCCATTGCAATTAAGGGCTACGACATTTTTGTTGGAACTTGTCACTAATACGTAATCCTACACTGCATTATTTACTTGTCTACGTTGAATAAGGCTGGTGTCAAACTCTTGACTTTATACTGATGTTAAACATATGTGTGTATCTTCACGCCGAGTCCCTGGCGAGATACGCAGAGGGTATCCAGTGCCAAGTGACAAATATCTTAGAAATGTTAATGATGAATTGCTAGCTTTAAATTTACTATTTTTATTCTCTGAAGGAAATATAATATGAATTATTATTTATTATTTAAAGACTCGCTCCGGCTTCACGCGGATATATTATAAATCTTACTCTTGACTCGCTCGATTAAAAAACCTCATCAAAATCCGTTGGTTAGTTTTAAAAATCTAAGCATACATACAGACAAAGGAAAGTGACTTACACTATAGTGATATTTGACATGATCGTAAACAAAAAAAGTTTACTTAAATTGCTTCAAGTTCAAAATAGTCATGAGTCATAAAGTCATGTCAGGATCTTAGCTAAAGCGGTGGCATCCTTACCTAACCTCATCACCCGATATTTGGCGGTATTGAGAAAATACATGATACAATACATGTTAAAAGGTTACCCTGGGGAAACTTCACAGGCTTATTACCCTTCAGGCGACAAGTGGCTTTACGGGTAGAGCTATTTTATTATAAACTAGGTGTGCCCGCGACTTCGTCCGCATTTTTATTTAACTATTTTATTTTATACATTTCTAAAATAAAAGTAGACTATGCTATTACTTATTACATCAGCTATCTGCCAGTGAAATTCCCCTCAAAATCGACCCATCCGTTTTAGAGATTAGCGGGTACAACAGACAGACAGACATACATATGAACAGACCAAAATTCTAAAAAAATCACTTTTTGGTATACGAGTAGGTACCTTGTAAACATATATAATATGCATTTAGTAAAAAGCGGATATTTTATTATTACATACAGACACTTTATTTGTATAGATGTTGATATAATATTATGTCGCACGGAAAAAATTCCACGTTTAGTTATTCAGGAGTATAACATATAACCTACCTGTGCTAATTATATGTTTAAAAACCGGCCAAGTACGAGTAGGACTCGCCCACGATGGGAACCGTACCGTATCAATAAAAAAAGCAGCAAAAAATGATTTTTAAATATTTTAGTGCAGTAAATATATTATAACTAATGTAGCTTACGTAGTTAATTTTTGAAAAGCATCATCTGTTTATATGAACTAGTGTTCGCCCGGTGGTCGAAATTCGACCTATATGGTCGAAAGTTAATTAAAAACTCTTTTGTAGTTTGCTAAAAGAAATATAAAACCTTAAACTCAGTGTGTTTTCAGTCTTGTTTTATTGTTAAAAGTATCATTATCATGCTGAAACCAGTGAAAAGTGATGCGCCACTTATTATTTTAAAAGTTTTAGCTTTTATGAAAGAAGAAAAACGCCTTAAGTCTCCCAAAATACCATTAGAAAAAGTGATGGAGCGCGTTGCAGCTGCTACAGGTCAGTATTGCTAGTTAATGAATAAAAGTCCCACTGGTTCTTACTTTAAAAAAATGTGCTTTTGTAATTAATGAATGAAGAAAAACGATCTGAAGAAAGCAATACTAAAATTTCGACTCCAGACAAGCAAAGCAATAGGAAACTAGGAAAGTAGAAGTTGATGATGTTGATATGGGTATAATAATTTGGTAATTGGTGTAATAAGACAGAAAGTACATGAATTTCATTCAGTAAAGAAAGAGATCCCAACATTGTCAAAATTATTGAACATTTTGAGAGAAGAAATTAATTTCCAGGGTAAACATGAAACAATTAGAAAACTGTTGCACAAAATAAGATTTCCATACCATTGCGACCTAAACCCCATTGAAATGATGAAAATAAATGTTGCGGATATATATAATATTGGAAAGACCAGTGCTGAAATGCCCCAGTTAAATGAAAATGCATTGAATAGAATTACTCCAGCAGAATGGAAAAAACCACTGTAACCATATAATAAAAATTGAATACGAGTATAGGAAAAAGGATGGCTATTTAGATAAACCATTTTTTCTTCAATTATAAAGCTATAGCGGCAGCGACTCGAGTGATGATGATTATGATGACATGAATGAAATGACTGGAATTTCTGGAGTACTAGCTGTACTTTTTGAAGATTATGATCACAATTATTTTTATAAAATATAAAAATATATAAACCAGTTGTTATTTTTATTTTGTTATACATAACTCGTTAACTAAAACATACTACGACTCGCCCGGATTGGTACCACCGCCTTACCTATTCCTGTCACAATAGCGTCAGTGCTCGCCATTGTCGCATTCTGGTTTGGAGGGTATGTAAACTTACTCACGCAAGAGGCTTACCATCCTAGCCTCAGGTTAGCAACGCACCATTTCCACCTTTGGTGTATATAGGCGACGTGTATATCTTATCATCAGGAAATACGTCGGCTTGTTTGCCTTCCAATATCATAAAAAAATACGTACGTGTTTAAAAAATAATTTTAATAAAAATTTGATTAAATAAAACTTGATATGGGCCAGTTTTTAAGTTAGACGAGTAACTCAACTACGAAAACCGCATTAAATTATATAGACTAGTATTTCCTGATGCGCGTACAAATACACTGACAGATAAATATTAAAAACAAAAGCATTTTGGCTTCTAA
>DVZL01005136.1:0-12302 GCA_018236625.1 Lasaia peninsularis
CCAATTTTATTTATTTGTATAGATAAATTCCTCTTATTACTATTATTAGTTTTAATTTTATTTTGTAACTTTGTATTTTATATTGCTTATTTTTTATGTATTGCTAGTTTATATACCTATGTATTAATTCATTTATTTGATATTCCTTTGTTTTTTATTATTATTATTTTCTTATTATTATAACATACATTTTTGTTATTTATTGTATTTTGCTAGATCCACTTATGTTTTAAGTTTTTAAATTAATGAATTGTGTCGTTGTTACCTATAAAGTTATATTCTGTAATTAACTTTAAAGCACCACCGATGTTTACTTGTCTTCACTACCCAGGGTAAACTGGGAGAAAACGCTTATTGGCATTACGTTTGCCTTTGTACATAATTTTGTGCGATATTCACCTACAATTGTACGACGATATTAGGTAACATGATGTGACAAAAATTTAAGAAAGTTAAGAAAAGTCCCTTATATTCTTCCCGTATTAAAAATCGCAACCTTATTAGAAATATTCCTTTAAGGATGCAGGACACCCGCAAGGCATGACCTTAAAAAAGACGAGATTGCTAACATACCCCTGTTTTGTGTAAACTTTTTCATTAATTGGACATTCCCAACGTTAGAAACGAAGAAAATTCTCTGAGATTTACAGTATCGTCAGAGGTTCTGAACAAGTAAAAAGTCATTAATGGGTATGTACTTTTTTGGGTTCCGTACCGATAAGGTTCTATTACCGCTACAACAACAAATACTAATAACCGAATAAAATAAATATATTAATGGTGCTCCCATACAACAAACGTGATTTTATTGCTAAGTTGGTCATCGAATAATAGATGTCGCCTTCCATTTTAAGATTACGGTACATGGACTTAAATTGTATATTTCTAATTTATCCCTATTTATGAAAAAAGATGGCGTTGTTAAAAAATGAATCGAGCAAGCAAAAAGTTGTATAATCTAACTAGCGACCCGCCCCGGCTTCGCACGGGTATACTATACATGTTATATACATAAAAACCTTCCCCTTGAATCATTATCTATCAAAAAAACCGCATCAAAATCCATTGCTTAGTTTTAAAGATTTAAGCATACATAGGGACAGACAAAAAAGTGACTATGTTTTATAATATGTAATGATTACATACAACCATCGTCTCTGTGGTGTAACGGTACGGCTGTCGCCTGTTAAAACCGTTAGCTACGTAGGTCCCAGATTCAATTCTCAGATCGGGCAACTTAAAATGTTTTTCAGATTATACTGAGTAAGTTTTACATTGCCTACCGGTATTGGAATGTGCCCGAAGTAGCGATAGGCTTGCCACCTATCACATCATGGGCCCTATCACCTCGGCTAATCGTAGGTGTTCTAGTGGATTTACGAGTCGTGGATACACTATGCCTTAATCTTCGGGGATAATAGGCGTGAAGGTACATGCAACCAAAATATTGCATTTCACGGATTACTTCAGGCGCGGGTCAGACTCGCACTTGGCGAATTTTTTTAATGACTTTAAATTAATATTTTCTCAGGAAATACCTATTTGAGTAAAATTCCTCTCCCTAGGCCTTACAAAAATAAAACAAGCCAATCTTTTGTTCTAGTGCAAGGGATGTCTACTTAAAACAGACAGATATCACTATACGTGTAATGATATAATATACGACCGACTCATACGCGATGACCTAATGCTGGATTCCGGTTTTGGTTATACCATCCATAACCACATTGTATGATTTGACACATCATCTTTGGTTTTTAGGGTACCGTACCCAAATGGTGAAAACGGAACTCGATTATTAAGGCTCCTCTTTCCGTCTGTCTGTCATCAGGCTGTATCTCTTGAACTGTGAAATCTAGAAAGTTGAAATTTTCACAGATGATATATTTCGATTGCCGCTGTAACTAAAAATAATAAGAATAGAATAAAATAAATACACATTAATGCTATTAACTTTTCATAGATAATGGCGCGGAACCCTTCGTGCGCGAGTCCGACTCGCACTTGGCCAGTTTTTTTATACAGAAACGCGGTGTTTATTGTTGTACCAACGTCAAAATTGTCTCTGAACAAGCTTAATTACTTTCACTTTTAAATATAACTGACTCGCCAAGTCAAGAGTTTATTGAAAGATGGGAAATCCAATCTATTTAATCGCCTCTGTGGTCAAGTGTGCGACGACACATTAGGTCCCATTTTCGATTCCCGGGTAGGCAAACTCGTTACCTAAAATATGATGAGTCCCTGATATAGCGAAGGACTTGTCATCAGTCACATCATGAGGCCTAATATCGTCGTATAATCGTGGACGCATATGTGCCTCTGCCTGCTTCTTCGGAAATATGGTCGCGACTGTTTCTTTTCCGGGGGAGCATTACCAAGACAAGAATTGGGAAAAGCTGATGGTTAGACCTAGTGACTCGGGCGGAGCTCTCTGCTCGCCCACAAAGTACGGTGAAGTTGTAAATAGCCACTCGGTTTAGACAAGAATTTAGTTATTTAAAAATAATCCGTCAACTTCGAGTCGGATTCGCGCACGAAGGGCTACGTACCGTTATCTATAAAAACGGCAAAAAAAAATCACGTTCATTATATGGAAGTACCCTTTATATATTTATTTTATTTTCTTTTTAATATTTGTCGCTAAATATTAAAATGAAAATAGAAATACACCGTCTATGAAAATTTCAACTGTCTATCACGGTTCTTGAGATACAACCTGGTGACAGTACAGTAATCTTAGTGATAGGGTTCCGTTTTTTACACTTGAGGTACGGAACCCTAAACCCTAGAGAAGCTTATTTTTACAAAGGTGTGGAGGTGATACATAAAAGTCAACGGTAGTTTTGAATATAAAAGTTTAAAACAATCCAAACGAAAAGCTAACAGTGGCAAAGGCGCTCAGAGTACTTGCTAGTTGCAAGGCGAAGTATGTTTGTTTACAGCCCAAGGCTCTCCGCGTCACGCCGGCTACTCCATGATGTCATCTGATCTGCAATCGTTTCAACGTCTTTGAGTAATGGCCCGTTTAAAATGCATACGAGCGATAAACATCTAGGTGTAAGTTTCTATGTATGGCTTGTTATCTTGCACTACGAGACGTTTCTTAAATTCGTTCGTTTTACTTAAACTCATCTTCTATAAGTTTAGTATCATAACCAAAGGGTTAAACGGAACCTTATTATTAAGATTAAGACTACCTGTACGTCTGTCACCAAGCTCTATCCCATAAAGCGTGACAGCTAGACAGTTGGAATATGTATTCACAGTAGAGTGATCATGTATATCTGTTGCCGTTGTGACAACAAATACTAAAAAAATAGAATAAGGGGGCTCCCATACAACAAACATGAGTTTTTGTTGTCTCCCGGCAACCAATAGATTTCTCTGTAAATAATTATTTCAGTAGACTAAGATTGAATATTTATATTTTACGGTACCCTTGGTACGCGAGTTCGATTCGCACTTGGCTGATTTTATTACCGCTATTAAGCTTATTCTTATAGTGAAGCATATTCCCTGTCTAAATGATATTAGGCGAAGTAAGATTAAAGCTACGGGTTCGTTATTTAAAACCCGAGGGCAAGAGAGAGGCCTGCGTTTTCCGCTTAGAGGTCCCAATACGGTCATTTGGTTAATGCATTTTGGATGAGACATTTTTATTACCGCAACAGCTGTAATGTGGTTCCATAATTTTATACGGAACTGAACTGAATTAGTGAAAATAAATTATTTTCTTATATAAAATAAATAAACATTTTCTTACTTAATATTACTATACTGACATTATAAATGTAAATGCATTTTCTTTTTTCATGTCAAAATAATTCGTAATGGTGAGATCAGAAAATGAGTGGGATTAAAAAAAGTGTCAGTAAACTTATACAATTATTTGACCCCCACATTAGTGTGCCTGTCCTGTGGAGAAATATAGGTCTTATAAAATTATGATAAATAAACCTACGGCTAATAGTTATTATGACTATTAAAAATACAAATACAATAATTTAAAATAGAGTAGAATAAAAAATATTATTTCACATAGAAATTACAAAAGAATCTTGTGACGAGCCTATATAATTTTAAAACGTGGCCAATCCATTAGAAGATCCGAGGAAAGAAACTCAGCGGGCTTTCCTTTTTTCTTTTTTTTTTAATACATTAACTTTACATTATACAATAAAATAGATCAGTAAGAGAAGCCATTAAGCCCAAGTATTTTTATCGCCTATATTATATTCTCCAATAATATTATATCCAACTTATTTTTTTGCAAAATTTAGGCTTTATACCTTTTTTATATTGTTTTACTGGCAGATCCCTTATATGGTCGGGAAGATTATTATAGTATACGTATACATTGACCCACGAAGGCGGCAGAACTATTAGTTCAATAGTATAAATATGTAAATATCTTTGGACAAATTAATCAAATAATTCGCTTAATTTCGTCGCTTCGTTTTCAGAAGCCGCACGCAATCTGTTGTCTAAAAATGGTAATGAATTTTGATTGAAAGTTCAAGACGTGGGCGTGAACCTTGGCTCTCCTACTCGTAACAAAACAATGAGTGTTATTTTAGGCGCCCAATATTATTGTTGGTTTAATTACAAGATGTAGCAAGGATTTTTGAAATTCTTAATGCCAAAATACGCATTCCACGGACTCTTAAGGCTCTTATTTATTCCCTTCATTCAAGGTATAAGACTTCTCCTGGCCTATTGAGTTCTTTATAAATTATGTAATAAAATATCATCCATATCTCCGAGGGGGGTAGCTAAGTAGGGGTACATATTTAAGCCGTTGAACCGACGATAGAATGACAGTTTAAATTTTCACAGATGACGTATTTCTGTAAAAATATCAAAAAACAGACTAATAAATATATTTGAGGGGGTTCCCGTAAAACAAAACGTGATTTTTTGCTAAATTGTTTCCCAACAACCAACAGATGTCGTTATTAGTATTTAAATTGTGGTATACCTAGATTGATTATTTATTGTTTAGTTCTATCTATTCATGTAAATTCTTCTTCTTTGCTTATGTCATGGCTTCCAATCGTTTTTCACGATTCAATTAGCCATTTCTAGTATAGTTCATGTAAATTGAAGATGATGATTAATAATGAATCGCGAAAGCTATACCCAATTATGTGTTACTAAAATATTTTTTGTCAGTTCATACCTAATATGTAAAAGTTATTAACACCACAGATATCAATTAACACACTCCCATCTCTAAATTTGGCGTGTTCCTCTATCCTTGACCTAAAAATAACAAAACAACGCCAAGACATCTTGACACAGTGACAGTGAATAGTTACTTTTGCATATCTGTTATTTTTGTTTGAATCTTATTGTTAACTGTACACGGACGCTTTTGGAATGGCTAATGAGCTTCGTAGTACTTACGTAATTTTAATGGTGGTGTTGTCATCACGGACCGCGTCACATGAATACTTAGCATGTGAATAAGATAGACGGTGCTTAGGATTTTAGTTTATAAAACTACTTTTACATTTCTCATGTTCGGTAAATAGGTTCTTATTACCTCCAAATGGGGCTTGTAATTACCAATTACCGCTCTAGGGTAATAATGTAGCTAGAAAAGCCCTACGGCGGTAAATAATTAAAAAAAAAATAACAAATCATCTAATCATCATACGGGAAATAGACATCATGCATTCAGTCTAAAGACCGAAGAGGTAGCATCGCTATTCAGCCTCGTCTTAGTGTGAATATGATAGTGATTAATCTTAAATATCCAACGGCATTGCTATATTTCGTTCTTGGAAAAAAATCATAAAGTTCTTTACATAGTTCGTTCTTTTTAATGAAAAAAACCGAGAATAGAAAACTTTTACTTTAATTGTTGTTTGTTTTTGGATTTTTTTTATAATTACGTTCTAATTAGGAAAAAACATGAGTTCTTCAAGTAATGAAGATGTGAGCTGCACTCCCAATTCAATTAAAATAGAAGCTGAAGCAGCAATTAACAATATTTTTTCGAAACACCGAGACTATTCTTAACCTTTATTATACTTACCTCACAATCGAGATGTAAAGCAGAGTAGTTAGCTCGGTTTAAGCATCAATTGCACCCTCGAACTGTAGCTGCTGCTGCTCCGCTCGTGCGCCTTAATATCGCAGGCTATAATTGATGCCTTACAGCTCTTGGCCACTAATCTACTATTTCTTTCCTCCGGACGAGAGGTGTTTTTCTCCCGCTACCCGGGTAAAACAAAATTGCCACTTTTCACTTCCATCGAGCAGTAAAATTGTATTTACACCTAGGACAATCTATACATCTATACAAACAAATAAAATTGCGAGTGTCTGTATGCTATATTAAAATAACCGCTTTTAATTAAATGCATATTATTATGTATATTTACAAGGTACATATACCAAAACAACATTTTTTAGAATTTTTGTCTGTCTCTCTGTCCGGCTGGACCGATTTTGACGGGACTTTCACTGACTGACAGCTAATGTAATAAGGAACGGCTTAGGCTACTTATATTTTAGACATGTATCACATCAGCTGTCTGCCAGTGAAAGTAAATTAATTAAATAAAAACGCGGACGAAGTCGCGGGCATTACTAGTAAGAAATAAAGCCTCAGATCACATGTTTGTCAACCTCGGCTTCACCTCGATCTACAGTTATATGAGATCTAAGACTTATTTCATTTATTAGGCGTGTGCGGTAACCCCTGGACCAACGAGGTAATCGTGTGTTTTAAATGGCCACATTAATGAATGTTACAAGCAGGAATGAAAGAATGAATGAAAACTTTATCACACACCAATACATAGGTATACATTTAGGAGAACATATAATTAATAGATAAGCTTATATTAATTGGTAAGCAAAGGCGGTCTTGTCGCTAAGCAGCGATCTCTGCCATATAGCCATTGCAAAACAAAGACCTGGAATTAAATTGTATAAATTAGGACTTTGGTGTTAAAAGTCTATATACAATACAAAGAAATAAAATAAATACACACATACTCATCAAATACATAAACAAATACACATACTATCACGACATGAAAACTGATGTTGATTCCTGATAATGGGATTTCAATAGTCTCTTAAAAATCGTAAGTGATTGCGTCTCCCTAATGCGCATATAAAGTACATTCCACAATGTTACGGCTTTATGTATTCTTAGCCAAACACAATTATTTTTCATTTTTTATACTCAAACTCTTGAAATTATTTGTTAAGTATTTGTACATCAATCAATTAATTATTCAACAGATTACTTTACTATTCCCTGAGATAATTACTTAAATCGTTTTTAATTCCCTAAGTGGTTCCATTTAAAATATTTCGTAAATTATTTCCTTGAACATTCCGTCTTTTTCTCTCACAATTTTATACTTGACTTTTCGAATATTACATATATATTTTTGGATATTTCCTTACCCTCATTATTATTTTTCTGGTTTGGTTCTCCTCGTTAGCTTAGATTTTTTTTTCGGTATATTATTTAAGTTATTACACGAATATGAATAATTTTGACCACCAGCTGGTCGAGGAATCACCGTCCATGTCCAACGCCAGCGACCAACTGCGAGGCTCTCGGGTTCGATAATAACCGATGGGGGCAAGCATTTGTATAACAAACATAGATGTCTGTATTTCCGCATCTTGGTGCTTATTAAAGTTTTTAAATGTATTAATATTGTTGACCGTCACCATTCAACATAGACATATAATTTGCTTTTGTTAGGATTAGATCAATATATCCATGTTTTATTTGATATATCGATATAGCCCGATATATTGTAATCCTGCTCGTATGTATTGATTAAAAATATCCATTATCGAAAATTGTCTGGGAAATGATATTTTTATGTGATTAAAATATGCAGAATACATAAGCACATAACATTATATTATATAAGCATATTATAGCTTGTTAAAGAATGGCTGGGAAAACAGAATGCTGGGTGACTTGAAGCAATACTTGAGTTCCTCCCTTACATGTAAGGAAAACCCAATGAAATGTTGGATAGATACGATACAAGAATTTTTTTAAACATTGTACCGATAGTCTATGTTTTTTCCTGAAAATATCGAAGTCGATATTGATATTTTAATTAATACCGATATATTTCTTTTCCGACATCCCAAGTCCAGGGATGTTTAAATGCTTTGTATTTTTTTTTGGTTTGACGTAAATCTCTGGAGCATATTTATTCTTTCTAGCTTTTTTAATCTAGTCCGAGCACCAATTACTTTGTCCGTTTCACAGCATCGCTCGGGACGTGATTAAAATTTATTAAGCTTGCTTTTAATCAACCATCGGGATAAAATGGTGAATGTTTTTACTTAATTGGTCGCTTTCATCCTTTCGTCTAGAATCATAGACTCTTGTGCGATATACCAAATTACTTTAGCTTTTTCCTTGACCCAAAGTTCTTGTTCTGCAGAGCTTTCTTTAAATAATGTCTTGTTTTTGGTATTTTTATAAATATTTGTGCGATTGAATGTAGATTTTCTAAACAAAATTTAGCATATATATCTTTACGTCAGGTCTCTTGCATCGTAAGCAGAGAGTATCGGTCACGACTCCTACATACTTGCCTAGCTTCCTGCACATGATATATTTTTTTGTTTTATTTACGAGGGCAATACCCTGCAGTTAACATAGAAGCCCTACAGTGGTTTAATCAGTATCCAGCTGTGAACCACGACACGGTGTCGATGTAATATTGTTGGATGATATCCGAAATATTTCTACATTTACATAATGTAACATCACTAATACACTGCGCCGTGGTTGATAGTTAACTTAACCTTGTTTTTAGGGTTCCGTACCCGAAGGGTAAAAAAGGGAGCCCTATTACTCGGACTCCGCTGTCTGTCTTGTTACCACGCTGTATCTCATGAACCGTGATAGCTAGACAGTTGGATTTTCACAGATTATGTATTTATCTTGCCGCTTAAACAAAAAGTTCTCAAAACAGAATAAATATATAAAGGGTGTTCCCATATAATTAACGTAATTATTTTCGCCGTTTTGAAGATAATGGTGATAGTTAGATAGTTGAAATTTTCACAGATGATTTATTTCTGAATGTATACTAAAAACGGAATAAAATAAATATATAAAGGTTGCTCCCATACAACAAACTTGATGTTTTTGGGCGTTTTTTATAGACAGTGGTACGGAACCCTGCGTGCGCGAGTCCGTTTCGCACTTGACGGATTTTTTTACTTATATTTTACTGCTTTGAAATTGTAATTAATAAAATGTTAATTTATGAAAGGCCCGTGAGGTCATGCTTTGTCTTCCTCTATCATTGAAACTACTTGGGCATTCAGCGCTTCCTGCTACTGATTAGACTTTATTATATTACAATTACACTTTGAATAATAATTGGAAAATATTTCTTTTATAATACGTTAAATGGGAATGAAAGTAAAACGTAAATAAAGGAAGAAACAACAGATACACAATGCAAATGTGGATTGCTGTAGGTGCCTGGGGAGACATTCACGGTACACCACCTTGAGTCTCCAAAACGGCGTGTGTGCGTGTTTGTATAAAGAGAGTATTGAATGTGGACGAAGCTAGCCAAGTATGCAGGAATCGTGACACTTTTAACTCTCTGCCCATCACACAAAGGACCTGGCGTGAAGAATATGCATGTATTTACAGAACTCCAGATAATATACCTCTTACGCCACTAACCTCTCGATGAATATATTTGTTGGTTTGCAATAACATAGAGTGCTTCGATTCAAGTCTTAATTTCATCTTAGAATAGAATAATATATCAACACACCCTATCGCCGAAAGGGTAGGCATAGGTACTTACATATGCACTCATGATTAGCTGACAATATTAGATCCATGATGTGATAGGTGGCAAGTTCTTAAAACACATATGAATAAAATTAACAAAAGTAAGTCCTAACAATACGATTCTAAATATATTTGTTACGTCCCACTTGCCTAGCGCTAAGTGTGGTAATATCTCAAGCGCGTGCATAATTGGATATACTGGTAATCTCTTGACGACCTTGCTTCTACATAACAATGCCGCAGTGGACCGTTCACGCGGACACTATTACCTCATTCCTGCGACGGACGCGTCTTTGTCGTTACTTATTATAGTCGTTTTTAAGGTTCCTTTCCCAAAATTTTAAAAATGGGACCTTATTACTGAGACTCCGCTCTCTGTCTGTCGAGATAGCTTGACAGTTGATTTTTTTACATATTATTATGTGTTTCTGTTGTCGCTATTACGAAAGATACTAAAACAGAATAAAGGGAATGTTTAAAAGGGCGTTCCCATACAAGAAATTTGATTTCGTGCCGAGTTGCTTCCAGACAACCAATAGATGTCGTTATGCATATTTAAATCTCCACAGAAGATATGCAAAAGAGAAACACCTGAAAGACACATTACCTTTCTCTTTTAATCTTTTCCACACAAATTATCTGTAATTTGGAATCTCCACATTAGCTACACAAAAGAAAATCATCTGGAAGGTACTTAACCTTTTCCCCTCTAATCTGCCCTTGACCATATGAACTCCTAATTTGTAATATAACACCTATAAATCAACAGTTTCAATAACGCAATGCTAAATATTCTATTCCAGTCAGTTTTATGGAAATTAATGATCGTAGCGTGTAAAGCACTCGGTGCGTCCCATTTGCTTTTAAATTATCAGAGGCTAGATATAACCTGTCAGATCGTTTTGGCCCACTGTGCCTAATTACACTAGCATTGGACTAATACCAAGTGATAATGACCTGGTTGCAACGGAAAATAATCTTTAGTGTGCTGCTTTTGTGAGTGCTGTTTCGCGTGGCGGCTATCAAGGTCAAGGGACAGTACGGAGACCAGTTCTACGAGTATGTGCCTAACGTTGCATAAGTTATCCGGTTCGGCGACTCGTTATGAGTGAAGATGTGACTCATATGGAAATGGAAGTGATTACTTTTTGGGTTGAACATGCTTTTTTTTTTGTTCAGTACCCAAAGGATAAAAACGGAATCCTATTACTAAGACTTCGTCAGGTAGACACTTGTCTATCACCAGGTTGTATCTCGTGAACCGAAATAACTGAAAAATATATTTTTTTACAGATTATGTATTTCTGTCGCCGTTATAAAAAAAATACTAAAAACACAGTAATATAATTATTAAAAGGGTGTTCCCATATAACAAACGTGATTTTTTGCCGTTTCTATAGATAATGGCACGGAACCGTTCGTGCGCGAGTCCGACTCACTCTTGGCCGGTTTTATTGGTTTCTTTTTGTGTGATACGACAGCGAACAACACCTCCTGAAAGCAAGAGTCAAGGCATGATGAAGCGGTAATGTAGTTTCATGTTTGCCCGACCGGTACTCTCTAAATAATACAGCACTTGGGATGTAGAGAGTTTTATTTCGGTAGTCCGGGTTAGAAATCCGCCTTGTACTCTAATATCGCCTGCTAATAATGGATATACCTACCTACCTCTTTGGGGATGTGGGCGTCACTATTTATGTATTTTTTATTTCCTTACTTATCTTTCATTAATTTTGATCCTCATTACTTTTGTTAAGCATACTTAATTTGTGGCATTTCAAATGAGTTCATTCTCTGAGTGTATCTTAAGAAGGGGATAGTGCGTCGTCACGCGAGTGAAGAACTGTTTAAAATAGTTTAAACGCTATAAAAATCATAAGGCTTATAATTGGAGTCGGGGAGAATCATGTTGCCAGTAACTATATTAAGTACTTAGTTTGTAGTGGTTTTAAAATGTTATGTTTCTTAGATAAAAAGACTACTCATTACTCAGCACTCTTACTACTTAATTACTTGCAATTAAATAACCGGCAAGTTTAATCACTGGGTAACGTTACTCGGACTTTGTGAAATTGCTTTTTGCATGTACTCATGACTTTACTGAGCGATTAGCTTACTTGTAACTACTCAGGCATGGTGCCAGAGGCCCTTAATGATAAATTGCTTTATGTACTTGTATGTACACTAAATTAAGAAGCAGAAAGTAAAAAATGGTATCAAGATGAAAGAATGTTAGTTTACACTCAATACTAATACTAATATAAAAAATTAGTACCCCGTGTTGGTCCTAGTATTCTGTGTAGAATAGACCAACTGCCTTCCTACCAGGCAGCTCGTAAGAGGCGAGTCTAGGTTAACAGGGTTACCACCTACATGACTACTAGTGGTGGAGTGCTGTGCAGCAGCTCGCCCGGGTAGGGATCCACCGCCTTACATATTCCTGCCGCCATAATGACATTATCGTGTTCCGGTCCGGAGGGTA
>DVZL01005137.1:0-12301 GCA_018236625.1 Lasaia peninsularis
ACATACATACATACATACATACATACATACATACATACATACATACATACATACATACATACATACATACATACACAACATATACGTACAACCCAAGCTAATAAAAGCGTATTAAAAATATATTTAAAAAATTGACTTAATCTTAGCTAGACTATAAGTGTTCTGTGATCTTAGTAGACATAAGAAGATTTTGTGAAATCTATTATCCATTTGCCTCAGATTACCAATTTGACCTTGTAAAAAAATTTAATGGGAGTACCTAATCCTTGACTGAACTTGAACTATATTGTTAAATAATTTACAGGAGATGGAGTTCAATCAGTAACGGGTGGAAGTCTATCACCAACTCCAGAGTACAATGGCTTAAACTTGTTGGTACCGGGTACCGGCAATGGAATGAAAATTAGATCTAACTTTCTGACATTGATCTTTGTATCGATGGTACTTGCTTACTTCTAAGAAATAAACATATTAAATAGAATAATATTTTATTTTAAGTGTCTGTACCATAGTCTTTACTGTATGAAAGGAAACTTTTAACCCTGTGCCTATATGTTTTGAACACTGTTATTTGTTACTATGGAGATTTAATTAATGCAAACATTTCTTAAAGATTATCCTCTTATTTATATGCTCCTGTTTAAATCAAACTACAATGTGTTCAAATTTTCTGAGGCATCCTTATAAATTTGTACGCTGCCAAATTTTTGAACACAGGTAAAATATTTGAAATCAGTCGACTGATTTTGACTTTTGTATTGGCAAAATAATCAAAATGACACATAATGTGTTAGGTTATGTTGTGTTTTAGTTTAGATTAAAATGTAATTTTAGTAACATAAATTAGTAATTCTAGTGACATAAAACCAAAGATGACGACATCCCCAACCAGGACAAAACAAAAATTATCATTGCGTAAACGACTATTTGTGAAAAAGTCACCTAAAGTTGGCTGCTATGTTGATACAGATTCTAATGATGAATTTGGCCACTCAACTTCTAGACCTATGTCTCCCGTAGACCCTTTTATAGCACAAAGTGCACAAAATACGGAAGGCAACACAGGGCTATCTCACAATAAACTGAATTCCAGTTCAGAAAGACTTAATAGCAGTGTAAATGTGAACATTGAAAACAACTCGAATGAAGATGAAAAGAACCCTAAATGTTGTAAGACATTCTTCAGAAAATCTCGTCCTAAAAGTCTCGTTGAAGGGCAGTCGTCTAAGGAGGAACCAAACTCTGCTCACGTCAGTCCTGTGAATGGTTCTAACAACAGTTTCAGTGATCACAACCTAATAAGTTCTCAAACTAAAAGCGATGAAATACCAAAAGTAACTGTGAATTTTCCTAAAAGTGAAGAGACTAAACGCTATTTCGAGCATTCAGGATCTTTTGAAGGCATGAAGCCGAAATCAAAATTGTTTGTAAAAAGGCTGTCGGCGGATCACTTAATAACAAATGAGACAAAACCACTATATCATTCATCATCTCCTGAAAGTGACAGGAGTAGTTCATTAGATCGTAAGAAAAGGTATGTTTTTTTTATCTATTGTCATCTTGGTTAAAGTAAAATCAGCAGAACTGAGTTAACTCAGTTAAGTTATTTAAATATTTGGTATATCTTACTTAAAATGTACTGACATACATACAGCTTTAGGATGTTACAGTGACTGGTAAGTCAGAAGCTGTGAATGTCATTAATTGGTTTCAAAAATTTAATCAGAAGGTTTTAATCGGAGGCCGTGGTAAATATAAAAGTTCAGCCCCCTTAAATGAATTGTCAACCTATATTTGTCATGTCCACCAAGCTTGGTAGAAAACAAATTACTAAATAGCTATATGTTGTTGGAACATAATATCAATTAATCAAACAATCATTGCTTTGACTTAATTTGAAAAAAATATATATTAAAATTATTAAATTTAAAACTAAACATTAAAATGATTAATAGGTATTAATAATTTACATTAAGTAGATAATACAAAATAAAATCATGACAAAAAAACCTATAAAACAAACTTAAGTTGTTTAATTTGTTTAATGAAAAAAATGTCAATAGGAAAATGGCTATTTTTATTTATAAAATATAAAATTATTCATTGAATAATGTTAAAATTTATCCTGTAATAAAACATCTTTTTTCTGTCACCACTTCTGATTTCTGATAAAAACTCGGACTCCAATGTTACAAATTAGATACATATTCAGATAAATCAAATTAAAGAATTTAGTCATTGATTTCAGTTCTGATAAAATTACCCCTGTGACATCCCTGTTACAGCTAAATATACATATTCTGTATATGTAAAGCTACATATACATATTCTGTATATGTAGCTGTAACAGGGATGTCACAGGGGTAATTTTATCAGAACTGAAATCAATGACTAAATTCTTTAATTATTACTAAAATAGAATTTTATTAAAAATAGAATTATTACTAAAGCTTATGTATGTGTGCTTGTGTGCATTGTCTCCATGCACCTACCACCATTTACTTTCAGCCTGACACTTTGAAGAATAGTTGATTCTAACATACACTCAATAGCAAGAATGCCTATTAGTTTGCAGTTGCTTTTTTACAGTTAAATCTTTGAGGTGTTGAGATAGCATGGCATAGATTATTTATATTTTTATCACAAAACATTTTATTACTAATTTAATGCTAAATACTATACAGATTGAGTAATTGGTGCTTAGGCTAAAGGTCTAATGTGTGTTTGTGTGTATGTACCACACCAGAACTTTTCAAAACTTGACAATTGTCAAATATTTTATATTCTTAAACATTACTCTGTCTGTTATATCTGAGGTAAGGGGTTGACCACAGGGAATTAATAATGTTGAGATAATTATTTATAAAATTGCTTATATATGTGCAATATTGGTTTCAAAAATGATTTATTGATTAAAGTGCTTTATGTTTAGGACAAAGTCTACGATAACAAGATCAGCCTCACGGGCAGGCAGCACTGACAGCTTAGTGCGTAACTCTCTGCTTGCTGCACAGGTGCTGCGTCTCATACCTACACAGGAAGCACGACAAAGGTTATAACAACTATGCTTTGCTTATGCTTTTATTTAATATAAATTATATAATATATAAATTAAAAGAAGCAACCAAATTTTTCTCCAGAAAACTGGCAAACTGCTTTCCTTCCAAGTGAGCATCAGTTTATATCAGTTCATAGTGACTTGAACTAAGTGGAAGAGTTTGTTGTTATTGTCAAGTATAAATATATGAAATTACTAAGTATATGTTCATAGCAAGCTTTTTAATGTAAATAAATTACTTAATGAATAGTAGTAATAGAAAAAGTACATATAAATTATTATTAAAAAAAATACTTGTAGCTACTTCTATTCTGTGTTATATATCGTTAGTCTACCAATAATTCCTTTACAATTTTATATCAAAATTTCTATCCATAATTTTGGCTTGCATAGACAATTAAATAATTATCTTATTACAATCAAAAACTTAAATATGTTAAAGTAATATTGGTAACTCACTATTGTCTGTGGGTACGCAGCTCTCCTAGGGAAGTTATTTAATTCTTAGACCACTTATTTAAGGATGAGGATTTGACACAAAATTTATTTAAACCAAGTTATGGTGACAAAAATCTTTTTTTATTTTACTATGTACTACAGATATAGATAACTCATTACAAAAGTCAAATATATACTGCTGTTCCTTAACAAATACAAAATTGAATAAGGCTGTTTTAAGTTGAGAGTCAATAATATAGCATCAGTCTTAATTTTGAAAAAACTTTCAGTTAGGTCTTTTAGTTACGTATAATATATTATTCTGCGTTGATTCATCAGTTTATTGCTCTTACATTTGTTCATGGAATAAGACAACGAACAACTCTCCTGATGGTAAGAGATTACGGCGGCCTATAGACACCATAGATCCTGTGGCTGGGATGGTAGGCCTGAAGTTTAAGTGGTCTGGTTGAAAATGACCCTATGCTCGCCTCGTATGAGAATCCTGATTGGGATGCAGATGGCCTATTCTAAGGAGAATTAACAAACTGTAGGAAAAACTATTTACATATTATATAGAATTCCATTACTTGAATAAAATTGAATGTTTATTGTGTTTTTTTGTTCAGTTAATTATAATATATACATTATTCATACTGTGTTACCTATTTGTATTACATAACATTTTACTGTTTAATATTAATCGTGGTTATGTTCTTGACAAAATAATGTAATTCTAGGAACTATCTGTATGGAAGACTCGCGTCGCACTCTCTGCTTGGCGCTGCTGAGTTAGAACATGTGTTTCCGGATCGGGAAGTGAAAATATTTGTTGGAACCTGGAACATGAATGGACAAGCACCTCCTAAGTAATATTTTAATTACACTTTTATTTACTTAAATACATTTCAAAAAGTATCACTTTTAGCTTGTCCCGTTTTGCTTGTTTCTCTGTTATTAATTATTATACATCTATGAACTTTTCCTCAATTTTTCCGTATTTGTATTTAAAGTTGATTGATTTGTCGAGAGCATAACTAATAAAGAATCTAAATCTTAACCAATAGAAGGCAAAGAAAGATAATGTGTCTCTAGCAACAAACTCTACTTCTTATTGTTGTTAGCAACTAAAACTTTTGAGTACCTTCACACCTATTTTTTTTATTTTATTTTTTATTAATAAGCTCTCCGAACCTTCACACCTATTATCCCCGAAGAGGTAGGCAGAGGTGTGTTAGTTTATCTACGACACGTAAGTCTAGCAGATATACTAGAACACCCACGATTAGCCAAGGTACTAGCGCCTAGTGGGAGGCTAGTAGCTCCACTAAAAAAGAAACAACATTACCACAGGTCTCAACCACTAGAACAGGGAATAAAACCTTCACAATAAGTATGAATAACACCTCAAATATACAATCAGGAAATATATTAACTAAAAATACATTAAACTCAAAAAACACAGAAAGACAGACAGACAGACAAACGGACAGGAAAACAGACAGACAGACAACAGACATAAAATACAAATAACACCTAAAACAAACACATCAAATAATAGAAAATACACAAGTCCCTTAGACGAGACAAAAGAATGTTACGAAAACGCAGTAAGACATATTAACTTATCACGAAACACAAAAACAGAGATTAAAAACGAAGTATTGCAGTCCTTGTCTAGATTGGTTAAAATAGTGAAAGAGACCTTGAAACACAACAAACAACAAGTAGGAACAGTAGTAAATACTGTAAACACAAACATTGAGGAAAATTTACAGAAACAGAGACAAAGAGAAGAAGAAACAAATAGAGAAATTGAAAGTTTCCGTAAAACCTGAGAAGAGCACTCTAGAATTATAAGGAATAGTAATGAAAAAATGGAAATGTTAAAAATAAGTATCGAAGAAAATCAAGAAGAAATGAAGAAAAGGTCATATGCGAGTGTAGTGGCGGCACCAGCATGCAAAAAGCCAACTGAGTGTGGACCCCTTCACTCCATCGTGGTCACATCCACGGACGAAACAGAGATGGGAGAGGAGAATTAGTAAGGAAGACAGTAAGAGCGAAGGAAGAAGGATTAGTGGTAGAGAAGATCAGAAAAGCGAAGGATAAAAAAGTAATCATAAGATGTAAAACGGAGGAAGAGGAAGGACACTTATAAAAGAAAGATTTAGTCTTTCTTTTATAAGTGTCCTTAGAGCTCAAGGAAAACTTAAGTTCGAGGATGTGACAAAAAAAACCCTTGTACTCTAAAATGTTCTTGAGTACAACGTGGACGAAGATATTAAATTAGCGTTAAAAACCCAAAACAAAAGACTTAAGACTGTCCTACAAGAGACTGACCAAGAAATAGATATCCTTTTTAGAAAAAGAACCAGGAACCCCCAGGTGTGCAATATAGTGGCCAGAGTGCCCCCGGTTTCATGCGGATGCGGATGATGAGTGAGTGAGCGACTACCCTCCGGACCGGAACACGACAATGGCATTATATTATATAATTAGATTCCATTATTTCCAGAGAGTTGGCGGACTTTATCTTCCCGAGTGAGGTGAAACATGTCCCGGATATATTCGCCGTCGGTACTCAAGAGTCATATTCGGAGAGGACAGAATGGGAAATAACAATTCAGGAGGTATTGGGGCCGTCACACTTACTGCTACATTCATATTATTTAGGTAAGTTTATTACTTGCACTCGAGATTGTATTTATCTTGTTCTTGTAGGTATTGTTAGGGTACCGAACCCAAAATGTAAAAACGGCATCCGTTTTCAACTGGTAGACAAATGTCTACCTGTATTTCTGTTTCCGTTATAACAACAAAAACTTAATAACAGAGTCGAGTAAATATATATTACTAGCTGTCCGCCCGCGGCTTCGCCCGCGTGAATTATTTAAATAATACATACAACTTCCAAGGGCAGACATTTTTCCGACTTATAATACTAATCGCGTAAAAACATACCCTCTTTTTAATGTAGTCGGTTAAAAAGTAGCCTATGTTCTTCCTCAAGGTTAACTCTATCTCTGTTCAAAATTTCATCAAAATCGATTCCGTGGTTTAGGCGTGAAAGCGTAACATACAGACTGACTGACAGAGTTACTTTCGCATTTATAATATTAGTACGGATTATATACACTGTACATGCAGGACATTTACAAAGTTTATTCCAGTAATCATTCAAAAGTCATAATATTGAAAAGGCCAATTTAAAATAATTAAATTTGACTAGTCTTTGCAAAATGGATGTATAAAATGTTGTTACATTGTGTGTTAGATTGCATTTAAATAATATTTAACGACTGACAATAAATATTTTATTTCTATTTTTCGTTAATTTTATTTATATTTTCCTTTTTACTCACTCCGTTATTTTTTTTATGTAGGTACTGGACAACTCTATGTAGGCACTGGGGCTATTTCGGTATTAATCAGTTCAGAGTTTGACAGTACTCTATCAACTAGTTTGATTGCACTTACAATTTAGATTCTCAACCTAAGGGGAGGGCTTTTTCTCGTAGGGGGCGAAGTAGTCGTCACATCCTCATAAATGCGCGGAATATTAAAGTATCCATGTCCAATTTACGGTGGGGTCGAAGTAATAATATTTAGAATGGTTATTTCTTATGCTTTGAAACCGTAGATACAAGAGATATGTATGTATTTCAACGCCAATTTTAACTCTGAAACTCTTGATTAAAATAATACGGAGAAATTCTTAGTGAATATATATAATATAGGACAACACTATAGCGGTCTGTTTATAGGCCTCTCCGATTTTCGGTTTTTTAAAAAAAGATTTATTTTAAATCACTGTAATTTATATTATCTTATAAAATACTGTAAGTATAAAATAATTAGCAATTGAATATTATCAACCCTTGGATACAAAGACAGTGACTTATGAACGGAGGATGGAAGAAGACTGAGCGAATGAGACTCCTTGACTATCAAGGGATTAGTTTAAAAAGGATTCCACTGATGATGACGCAGTCCGATGGTCAGCTTTATGCCTTACATGATCAGGGTATAACAGGTCGCTTGCTAACGACCAACAATTTCGAACCTTAGATTAATAGATTAGATGGGAAGTGGATATTAAAGTAGACAGTACTACCTTGATTTATATAATTAAAGTCTGAACTATGGAGGGTATAGGTCATATTATGTTATATAAATATAAAAAGTGAATCGACATACTATAGGTACGTACTGTACGAGTATATCGAGAAGTAATGCATGAAATGTCATAATTTTTAAATCGCACCCATTTAACAGTGCGAAATTGGGACGGGCTGCTAATATTTTTATTTCAAACAGGTACGTGTTACGCAGCCTCAAATGTGTTTGTTGCTACTTATGTCATGGATTAAATATATAAATAATAAAGCTAAAACTACTAAATAGAGATAATACTCCTAACAACGACCTGTCAGCAATATTAAACATCTCAACAGGCCGGATTGTTTTGTCACTGTCCAATTTCCATTTTAGAAGAGTTAGCTATACTACAAGTTCAGGATAGGTCGATTAGGAATGTAATATTCTGTAATTACTTTTATATTCATGGTAATACTAATATTAGCGTCTCAATATCGATTGGCAGTTTAAATGTCATCGTTGTCATTTATGTCAAATGTCACGATTCCAATTTCCACTCATATCATTTGTATTTGACAGTGACAGCTGAAGATGTTATTTTCGAAAACGTAAATAAATTTTTAATTCTTACTGTTACGTATTAATTTTTAAAATATTCTACCCATATAAATAAGCGCATTTCATGGATTTTAACATAGACTCTTCTAAGTATTTACTGTAAAGAGTTAGGAGCAGCGGTCAAACTTATTTGTTTGACCTTCTCAAGGTGACCGATAGTATTGCTCGCTAGGCTCAGTTGAGGTTTGGCAGCGGTACAAAATTGTATCTTTTGAAGGTTTAATTTATTATAAAAATGAGTGTCCAGTCAGATTCCGATAAGAGAAAGCAAATTTCTGTGCGGGGAATCGTAGCAGTTGAAAATGTGGCTGAAGTCAAAAAAGCGTTCAATCGTCATGTTCACTACACCTTGGTGAAAGATCGAAATGTTGCGACTCCAAGGGATTATTATTTTGCCTTGGCTCATACTGTTCGAGATCACCTGGTTTCTCGTTGGATCCGCACGCAACAATATTATTATGAAAAAGATCCTAAGGTAATTTATTATTAAGTATAAATAAATTTATTAGTTATATTTCTCAACACCTGATAAAATGTATACTAGTTAAATTTTACTAAAAATATTAAATAATTGAATATTTGAAATAAATTAATATTTGAATGTATTATAAGTTAAATAAAATTCAAATCATAGATTATGGATTAAAGATATTAATGCAATACATACAACCTTTTGTTATGTGTTCAGGATCTCAGATCAATTGATATACGGGAAAAATATTTTTTGTTACTTTTTATGAGGTAAGACAGCAAACCAGTACACAGCTCTTGATGCTAAAGGACCATAAAATATGAAAGATTATTTTTAAATTTATATCATCATTTAAGAATTTTTCTGTCTACTGTTTTGACATTGGCTTAAAACACATTTGTTTATAATACTGCATCTTCTATAACAAATAATATTTTCTGCATTTAAGTAGGCCAGAAATGTATGAACCAGTGAAAAAATGTATTTAATAACCTAGTTTAAATCAATGAGCTACATTTTAATAAATATGTTAATCAAAATATGCCCTAGTTTGGTACATTAAAATCAAATTCAAATTACTTACTTTTTTATCTGTCTGTATGAGTTAACTTCCTATGTTAAGAATTCTTAACTGCTTAAATGAAATAAAGGATAACATATATCTGGCTGTCTAGATGGAGTGTTTATTTTTTACCTCTATAAATTCTGTCCGTCTGTTTGTAATTCTGAATATAGTAATAAAGAAAACAGACAACTGTTTTATCTTAAATTGTTTTCACATTTTAAAAGAGCCTAGATTATTTATTATTCAAAATTGCATTAAATTCATCTTAGAGAAATGTATATTTTGTTTGTACAATAAAAGATCTTTAATAAATAAAATGTTATGTATCTTTATTTATATCAATGTAGCCAATAATGAATTTGATAATGTTAGTTCACTGACCTATTTTTTTTAGTCTATAACTAGACTAATCTACAAAGAATTTTTAGAATAGGAGATCTATTATTTTCAGTTTGTATTTGCTCTTACTACATTTAAAAAAGCTAATTTCTTAGACATAGGATAAGATTAATAATGTTTAACCACAGAATTCAGTGATATTTTTATTAATATGTCAAATAAATCCATCTAGCTTATTGTACCTAAGTGTTTTTACCATCGATCACTCATGAACTAATCAGATAATTGGGCTGTATGAATTTTACTGTAATATAATATATAGTACATTTTGTCACATCTAATAAGGAATATTACTTCACAGCGGGTGTACTACCTCTCCCTGGAATATTACATGGGAAGATCGCTACAAAACACAATGATCAACTTAGGCATCCAGGGCACTGTTGATGAAGCTTTGTACCAATTAGGTCTGGATATTGAGGAGTTAGAAGAGCTAGAAGAAGATGCTGGTCTTGGAAATGGAGGCCTTGGAAGATTAGCAGCATGTTTCTTGGACTCTATGGCTACCCTTGGTCTGGCGGCTTATGGATATGGTAAGAAATAATATTTCTGAGTACTGTTATGTTTATTTTTTAAATAGTGTAAAAATATTTTCATCTATCCTCATCATCTAATCTGGAAAAACTAATCACAGCTATGAAAGACGAATGTAAAGATAGGGGCATTGCATTTGAACACAAAGAAAACCAAAATAATAATATATTTGAAAGAGACAATACGAGAATTTATGTCAAGAGTTTTGATTGGTGATGTAGTGCTGGAACTAGGGAATGGAGCTGTATATGTAGGTAACGCTTTAGCAGGGATGAAAGGTACACTGCGTATGTAGAAAGAGTGATTGCTGATAAACTGCTTTACAAGTGAAGTGTTGAGTTACAGGGCTCTACTCACTTTGTTTAATTCAGTGCCACCTGGTAATACCTAAGTTGACATTCCACAACTAAATTGCTCTCTATGAGGGTGGTGTCAAGAGTCCCTGAAACCAGCACATTTTTATCTAGAGAGTAATGAATGTAGAGGAAGCTAAGAAAGTGAGAACAAATTGTGCCTCGCAAGAGACCTGGCATGAAGATATATATGTGTTTTTCATAACAATGGGAATAACTTTCAAAAAAGTACTAATACAATAAATTTTATAAACACAGAGACCTAGAAATACATCTACATTCAGGAATCAAACATAAATGTTTCCTAATAAACCATCTACAAAGGTATTGTCACATTTTATGTAAACTGACAGGTTGTGTAGGTAATAATTAATGACTAAACTCTTGAAAATTATTAGGCTTTGATAAGAGCCTAATGTGAGAAACATTGGCTTGTCTTGGAACAAGACATGAGTTAAAAAAAATTAGTTATTAGGAAATCTAAGGACATTGATTGCTTCTCTTTCAATCTCTTATTGTTATAGATTGTAAAATGTATGTATCGAATTCTTAGCTTAACTGTGTATTATGATGTTTATTTCATAGGTATCATTAGGTAGTAATGTTTATTTCATACTGCTAGGTGATGCTATTTTACATCCCCCGACAATTTTTTTTAAGTTTTTTATGAAGCTAATATGATCAGACAATTGTGGTATCGGGGATTTTTTAATTATTTTACCTTTTGTCAATCAAACTTTAACCGTCGTGACTATTTTCAATTTTTTAATGTTGCTTTTATTTTATACTTTTTAGCATTAAGAGCATAGGTGACGCATAATATATAAAATATATTAAGTAGGTATAGGTATAGGTAGGTAGGTAAAACATGTTTAAGAAATTTTACAATCTTAGTCTCTCAATCGGATTTGGGGTTACTGCAGGGCGACCTAGTGAATCATAGTTGTAACAATTATTTAGAAATCCTCAATAATCAACAACAAACACATTGTTTATGAGAACCATATAAAAATCAAATTAGTAGTTATATTTTGGCTCAATCAAATATCTACTGTAGTGCCCCCTGGCGTGTTATCACAATAACACTTATCTAAAATATCCACCAATCAAATCACTACTCATAACTGAAAATCGCATCCAAAACGAATAAGTAGTTTTGAACTTAAACGGCAACATAGTTTTCACAAAAATACATTACTGCATTGCCGCCTGGTGAGTTAGCACTGTAACATGTATAAAAAAAATATTCATCAATAAACTCCTAACCTATTACTGAAAACCGCATCCGAAACCGCAATTTGCTGGGTCAGCTTTGTACCATGAATATTTCGTGTCATCACACTTAAGACCATAATCACATTTAAGCTTTTACCAGGGGTACAAAGCTTTTATAAATATTACAAACATTACAAAGTATTGCAAAGTATGTATGCTTAGGTCTTTAAAACTGCGTAACGGATTTTAATGTGATTTTTAATGGATAGAGTGATTTTATAGGAAGTCTTATATCTGTGTACACAGATTGATTTAACTACAAAATAAACAAATTATGTGCTTATCTTATGAGTGTTAGTTAATGATACTAATAATGTAAATACATAAATATCATTATAAACGTTACAAAGTCCCGGAAATACAGATTTTTCTTTATGATAATGGAAGGCAAACAAGGAGTCGGATTTCTTAATGGTAAGAAATACACGTCGCCTATAGACACCAAAGGTAGAAATGGTGCGTTGCCAACCTGAGGCTGGGATGGTAAG
>DVZL01005138.1:0-12297 GCA_018236625.1 Lasaia peninsularis
ATTTGTATAGAAAATGACATCAACAAAGTCTCTAGTAAGGGCCGTAATTCTGTGCCCTGTTTTACGGTACTACCTTTAGCTACCTGAACCTCGTAAAATTGCTAGACTTACTTCAATTTCATTTTCATATCAGCTAGGTAAATAACTTGTTTTTTTTAGGATTATTTATGACTTGTTTAGTTATTAGACGGGACCCTATTAATAAGACCACGCTTTACCTTTGTGTGCCTGTCTTTCTATACACATGTATGTATGTTACCACGCTGTATCTCATGAACGTGACGAATGTTAAAATTTTTATTGATGATGTTTTTCTGTTGCCGCTATAACAACAAATACCTACTAAAAACAAAATTAAAAAAATATTTAAACGAGACTATGATTTTTCGTCGTTTTATGGATAATGGTACTGAACCCTTCATGCGCGAGTCCTCGCAATTTCCGGTTTTTTTATATTTTATAAAGAGTGGATCAATAACAATTAAAATCGGATTATATCTCAAAAAGGTAAACTCTTAAATAGTAGCATAAAACTAAATCCTAAGGTTTAACTAAAATCATATCATAACGTTCAGAAATATACAAACATCAAATCATAACAATGTTCAGAAATATACAAACACGTAAAAAGGATTTCGAATCCCATTAAATCTATTTAAAAGATCGTAATCCCTTCGTGGAGGGGAATATTCTATTCCGTAATGTGTAGGAAGCACTCTGATATTTTTTCAGACGTTAAATACTTTTTGTTTTGTGCTAGCAAAGAGAACAATAAAGGATGTCGCGTAGGGGAATAGACAACAGAGTCGCGACGGGCTTCACACGTTTCAAATGAACATTGAACGAATATCTGAGGAACAATTGGTGTCTATGGTACCGGACGTTTTGATTGTTTGTCGACTGAAGTGTATTTGCTAAGGATAACGTCGAAGTATTTTACAATAGTGCAAAAGTTTCTATAGAAATATCCTCGCAATTCACAAGTTCAATTGCACGAGAGTGATTTCGATACAGGCGTAAAATTGTAGCAAGTGAAACAAACTTTTTTAAAACAACTTTTGTTTAAATGCGATGACATAAGTATGTGTTTTTTAAACTTTTACTATTAACATTTAATTATCGAATGTACCGCATCAGAAATACTGGAGTCCTTCGCCGTGCTACGATCTATGGTATTAAGGCATATATCGCATGCTTAGAATTAAAGTGATTTATCTCTAAATTTATTTAATACTCGATTTTATCATTTCACTATAAATATAAACTTTCATTGTAATTGTGTAGGTACTCACAAGGCTAAACCACAAAATTTGGTTAAAACCAATCGTTTACGAAACACGAAAAATATCAATAAGTATTCAATACTATAATTTTTGAAAACTTTCTTGCTCATTTATCACAAATTGCATTATGAATTCGGTTACTTTAATTCTAAGCGTGCGGTATGACGCGACTTCAGCTGCGTTGGTGTGGTCATGTGTTTCACATGACGAATAAGCGCATTGCAAATTGCATCTTCTATTACGAGCTTTCAAAAAGTCAAGCGCACGCAAGCAAAAGGCTCATGAAAAGCTGCAGTATTGATACCTTGACGTGGGAGACAATAGCTGAAAAGCATCCGAAAGAGAAAGTCTTATAAGACAAACTATTGATGCCTTTGTGACCCGAAGGAAAAACAAACTCGACGCAAAAAGAGACGAGATAAAGGCTAAACCACTTACGGCTATAATTTATCATTACAGTTGGAAAACACTCACTTGTTCGAGGTGCTCTAGAACCTTTAAGGCAAAAATTAGCTAATGTACATAATAAATATGACGACAAATTACACGTATCAACTGGAGGACAAATAAAATTGGAGTGTTCGTATGTAAACTAAAAAAATCGCTTTTTACTAAGTGCGTGTATATATTTACAAAGTACATATTATATTTTGACGGAACTTTGACAGACAGCTTATGTAATCAGGAACGGCTTAGGGTAAGTACTTTTGTTTTAGAATTTTCTTATAGACATGTATAAAACAAATTAATTAAATAACAATGCTGACGAAGTCGCGAGCACAGTTAGTACACAGTTAGTATACACCTGTGTAAATAAAACTGTAAATAACTTGCGTTGATTCGATTGTTATACTCGTTAATAGTTTTAACAAAGTAAATACGAGTAGCGTAAAATCCCACGATTATGCAAATAATAAATAACAAATCCGCCATCTTGAGTGACGTTAATATGGTATAAATACTAATATCAATATTTACTCCATTTCGTTTTGAATTATTTGTGGAAATCCAGAGAAAGTTTAAAAGGTGAATACATATGAAAAAAATGATAGGAATATAGTAAAAACAACAATTTCGTTTTCCTTCGAGTATTCTCACGAGTTACTTAGTCAAGTAAACGAAGTTTTTTCATTATTTTGAATGTAACTTTGTTTTTATCTCTTGTAATGAGAGGAACGAAGTTCGCCGGGACAGCTAGTACGTGATAAAACAAAAAATTCAATTTGAATAAAATGAAATCAAAATTATAAATTTTAAAAGTTGTTACAAAACAAAAGTTTTTAATTATACCACGATGTGGTGTGCAAATATTTTAACACTTATTTTATATTTATTTAAAACGGTATATTATATACTAATACTAGTTTTAACACTTAATTTATATTTATTTAAAACGGTATATTATATACTAATACTAGTTATCTTATTTAAAACATAATTCGTTTAAAGATTAGTTGAATAAAAGAGTTTTGATACTTGTTATAAAATATTTTCCATGCACCCGTTTTAATAAATGTCCTTGGTAAATTATTCTGTAGCGCTTTGTTTGTGTCTCCGCTAACGATGGCAATAAATTTTATCTATTTTCCTCGTGACGGCAGCTTTATTTATATTTCTGAATAAACCACGAACATCCTGAAGTAAATCAATCTAGAAGCTTAAAATATCTTTCATACTAGCTTTACGTTGTCCAGTTCCCTGGTGTATGATAGGTTGTCTGCCTAAGCAGTAGCTCCTATGAGGTGAGGATTGGTCGGTTAGGTTCCAAATACATAAAATACTAGCGATTCTCCCCAGCAATGCACGCGTATCTATACCTACAAATAAATAAAATTGGAGTGTCTGTATGTAATATTAAAATAACCGTCTTTTTAAAAGAAGGGAAAATACATGAATTTCATTCTATACTAAGTGTTTTGTGTGAGTACTGAACACTCTGCATGGTTGTCATCATTTATTTTCAAAGCGTATCCGTGACTTTGTACCAATAATGGAACATCGATACCCACTACTCTCCTTGCAACTAAAAATTCCAACATGATAAATTGATTCCAAATCCATATTCAATTTTCGTTGAGGAAAGTTATATGTAAGTGATAGTAAGGCATTAGTGTTGGGGAACTATTTTTGAATAAATAATCACTCAGTGTCTACATTATTGGTGTCTGCTGCCTTGTGATATTTAAGTGATAGTAATAAAAAATAAAAGTGGAGTGCCTGTTTTAAAATCAAAACAACATTTTTTTACTTAATGCATATGTAGGTATACACGGTACATATTTTTATATTTTTTGTCTGTCTTTTTGTTCCGGCTAATCTCTGAAACGGCTAAATAAAATTATCACCGTTTTTGTCGGTATAGGGTATATAGTATAGAATAAATCTTTTTGTACACCAAAGTTACAAAATTTCTAATATAAATAAATAAAAATTTAAGACTAAAAGACACACGAAAGTGCCAGGTCACCAGGTCAGCGATCTCTTACCTTATTTTTATGGTATGGAAAACAAAACTCACATCTCATGTCTTGTACTAATGCCTATGTTACTTAGATATAACATAGCTTTCTAATAGTGAGATTTTTAAAATAAGTTCTGTAGGTTTTGAGTTTATTCGTTACAATCATACAAAAACGTGTACAAAAAATAAAAAAATCAAATATACAAAGTTTTATTTTTTACAATATAATTAATTATAAACGAGCCTAATTATAATATATAATTACGTATTATAAAACAAAGTCACTTTTTTGTCTGTCCCTATGCATGCTTAAATCTTTATAACTAAGCAACGGATTTTAATGCGGTTTTTTTTACCCGTGCGAAGCCGGGCAGTTCGCTAGTAACGTTTAAAGTGTACAACTTTACAACAACGTAAATCATAAAATTATCACCGTTTACGTCAGTGATATAAAATATCACTATAATGTAATACTAAAGTTTACATTCCCTAAACATTGGAGCAGGTGGACGTTAAAAGGGAATTCATGTAAAGGCGTCACATCGTATCGCAAATATCTCATTTATCACCACATCCACGTGACCCCGCACTACAAGTATTTTATTACCAAAATGCCGTAAATGCTGAAGCTCTTGTACTATAGTTTGATGTTTTGCCTCAGTTTAATTACATTTTATATTATTATATACCTACTATTTAGTAATTCGTAATAAGTTAACTTAGTAATTAAAAATAAAACCGCTTAAGGACGAGTAATATCTACGCTTGAAGGTTTTCGAATCATTATCTGTAAAAATGGCAAAAAAATCGCGTTTGTTGTATGTGAACCTTTTTTAATTATTAATTTTATTTTGTTTTTATAGTAACAACAAAATTCCATCTTTGTTGACATTTAAACGTTCTAGCTGTCACAATTCACAGTTCACGAGATACAACAGGACTGGTGACGGACAGACAACATCTTAGTAAAAGGGTTCCGCTTTTACTCTTGGGTACGGGGCCCTAAAAACTCAAACGTTTCATCTTTATAATATATGTGTAGACAATAAATCTTAAACTACTCTAAATGCAAGTAACTTTTATTAATCATAAAAATGTCATCGTTTACTTTGGATATTTATATAATATCACAATAATATAATATTAAAGTTTACATTTCCTAAACATTGGAACAGTGATACATAAATATCACTGAGTGATTATTTAAAAATAGTCCCCCAACACTAACGCCTTACTATCACTTACATAGAACTTTTCTCAACGAAAATTGAATATGGATTTGGAATCAATTTATCATGTTGGAATTTTTAGTTGCAAGGAGAGTAGTGGGGATCGATGTTCCATTATTGGTGCATAGTCACGAATACGCTCTTGAAGATAAATGATGACAACCATGAAAGTGTTCAGTCCTCACACAAAAACATTTAGTATAGAGCTTAATTCGTATATTTCGCTACTATTGAATCGATTTTAATACTATCTCTGTGAGCGAGCAGACTTGGTATACGCCTTTGACGTTTTGAATGACTTTGGGTTCGATTCCCAGACAGAGCAACTTGTTCTTATAACTTTTTTCAATTTATCTGAATAACACACCGTTGCTTGTTAATTTTAGGCTACAGCGTCAAACTTGGCTTCTGACAGATCAAGGGACTTGACATCGTCGGCATATTGTGGGTGCATAGTTACGGATACGTTTCTGAAGATAAATGATGACAACCAAGTTACGAGTTTTCATTTCTCACACAAAAACACGTAAATTAAATGAACATCTATGCAAATAAAAAAATGGGGTGCCTGTGTAAAGTAACCGCTTTTTACTTTATACATTTGTATTTTTACAAACTACATAATATACCAAAATAATCTCTGAGACAGATGGACCGATTTTGACGGGTCTTTCACTGACATAGCTAATGTAACAAGGAATGACTTAAGCTACGTTTATTCTATAATTTTATTTTAGAATTGTATAAAATAAATTAATTTAAAAAGTCGCGGGCACCGTATAGTCTATAATGAAGTTGTGTTACGCCATTTACAAATCAGGAACGTCTGGACCATTTTTTTGTGATTTCTGATATTTATTATTAAGACAAAAAAGTTAAGAAAACAAATGCACATGTACCTAATGAGCCGGGTGGTACTAAGCTTGCCGAGATGGCTAGTTTCTTATAAATAAACATTATTCTTATTGTATTTCGTCAAAAAGCAAGTACGAACAAAAAACACAGGCAATCAAAAGTCACTTACAAAAATAAAACATTTGCCAAACGTATTAGTTAAACCGAGCGCAATGGCTCTCATTAGCCTATCTCTGAGTTTCGGAGTTTTCTCTTATCTGAAATTGGCGTACTAAACAGTTCTGTACCGCTATCGCCGGGACTGAGATATTACAGCCTTAGATACGTGTGTGTGTTACTTAATTTGAAGATATTGTTGAGTTTCGAAGTGTACTTGAGTAACGGGAAAATATCTTTAAGCCCCGACTTATTAGAAGTATAATAATAATGAGCAAATCCTTGAGAGTGCGAGTTGTTCTCGCGCAGGGTACTGTACCATAGTTTTAGTATTTGTTATTACAGCGGCAACAGAAATACATCGTCTGCAAAATTTTCAACTATCTAGATATCGCGGTTCTCGAGATACAGCCTGGTAACAGATACAGACAGACAGACAGACGGACGGACGGATTAGTAAAAGGGTTCCGTTTATCGAAGCCTAAAAACCAATGCCACTTTTCGTTGTAATTTTATGACTAAAGAACGGGCTAACCTATACAAACCAAATGTTTAGGCTTTAATTGGACTATTTAGAGGATGGTTTGTGAAGTTTGCACAAAATCGGTTGAGCGGAACTTCATTTATCACATTTATTGTAACAAATGAATTCAATATATGGCGGATCATTTTATAAGTGGCAATTTTGCTGTCAAATTGAACTTTTATTCAGATGGGGATTGTGCTGTCAAACTGAAACTTTTTTCAATTTTGACAATCGATTTTTTTAAATATTTCACTTTATGCGTAGCGAAGCACGTACCGAGCCGTTAGTCTATAAGTAAGGATCGATACTCAAAAAAGGAACAAGAGTTATAATATTAGTAGGTTCTTTTGATTAAAAATAGTGAGCATTGCTCTAACCTACTTAGGGGTATTCATCTTGTGTCGGATTTGTTCGGTACTGCCACTTTCACGCGTCCGCTTCACCGATAAAAGCCTCTTTGTGTGGGTTCCATGGGCTCCGGAATAACTCTTTCAATGCTAGATTGTACACACGAGAGGAAAATGGCGAGGGCTTTCAGAGCTCAGCTTTACGTAGTTTGAAGGCATAAAAAATGTAGATATTTTAACTAGAATTGGCCATTTCAACATCGGATTTGGAGCGAACGAAGATCTTTTGTAAATGCATTTTTATATAGCTCTGTGCTACACAAAACGGCTTTTTATGTACAAATTACATTAGTAAAATGTTTACCCCTTCAAAACTGTTTGATTTTAATTTTACTAGCTTTGCGTCCACGGCTTTACCTGCTTGAATTATTTTAATAACAAAGATAACTTTCAAAGAGCAGAATTTTATCCAACTTCTATTTTTTTTCGTAAAAACATACCCTCCTCAATGTAGTCGGTCAAAAAGTAGCCCCGCTACACGAGAAAAAAATTACCCTATAACTTTCTCATACCGATTGAAAGGCTTCATGGTAAGGATTATTTTTACTGAATAACATAGCATCAAAAAAAAGGAAGACCATAAATTTTAACGTTTGATGTAAAATTCATAGTCATTTAGAACACTTCTAAGTTCTGTTAACAGCACGTGGACACTTTCACAACGATTCTTGTAAACTATTATTTTTACATAAGCCCATGAACAAATGAAGATCTCGGCGGTCATTTTATTTAGAAATACTTGAGATTTTAAGAATTCCGGATGCAGGACAAGGAAATCTTAAACCTGACGCGTGGGATATATGAATAATTAAATAAAAATGCGGACGAAGTCACGGGCACAGCTACTAAAGTATAAAAAATATTTGAATCGACTGAACCATATTCATGTTATAGACTAAGAAAAACAGGGATTCAATATTGAAACATTTATTATTCAGTTATAAGTAATAATTTGGCAACACCAAACTCTGTGATATTTTATTCTCTTTGCACATTTCGTGCTTTTCAAGAAGCTAATACAATATTTATGAAACTCCAAAACTCCTCAGAGGGAAGACAAAAGCAATAATAAAGCGTACAATTTATTATTAAAATATAGATAATATTTTTTTTCTATTTTTCTATTGTTGTTACGGTTCCGTACATAAAAGGATAAATACGGAACCCTATTACTAAGATATCGCTGTCCGTCTAACACGATGGTATTCAAACCAACACGCACACATAGCCATAAGTTCATACACACACTACTGCTACTACTAGGTGGTAAAGTCTTGTAACGACTCGCCCGGATTGGTACCACCACCTTACCTATTCCTGCCAGTCAGTGCTCGCTATTGTCGTATTCTGGTTTGGAGGGTAGGGTAGCCGATAAACTTTCTAACGTAAGAGGCTGACCTACTATCCCAGCGTCAGGTTGGCAACGCACCATTTCCTCCTTTGGTGTCTATAGGCGACGTGTATTTTTTATCATCAGGACATCCGTCTGCTTGTTTGCCTATCAAAATCATAAAAAAAACACTACAGAACCAATTCTAAAAACAGAATAAGCTAAACATATAAATGGTTCTCCCATACAAATCTTTTATTTGCCATATTTATAGATAATGGTACGGAACCCCTTCGTGAACCCCTCAGCAGATTATTTTATTTCATATGATAAGACACGGGTTTGATGGCGCTAATGGTTAGAAACAAAAGTAGAGTTTAACTGGGTCTCTACCAATATGACCACTGGTAGTAGAGTGCCTGCAACCATTCGCCCGAGTAGGGATCCACCGCCTTACCTATTCCTGCCGTCATAATGACATTGACGTGTTTCGGTCCGGAGGGTAAGGTAGCTGGTAGACTTGCACATAAGGTCTAACAGGCCGATAAACAATGTCGCACCTACAACATCTGTGGTGGCTATAAGCGTCGCTTGTCTCTTACCATCAGAAGACCCGTGACTGCCATATCCCATTAAAAAAGCACACGGGTTTCCCGGCTATAGATATTAAAGTCAGTATATTGTCATCGAAACTGAAATATGAAGCTTGTAAAGCCAACTCTCTGTTAGCTGAAACAAGATAATAGCCAGCACTGATGTAATTGAGTCAATAACAAATGTGATAGTTATATCCTCCAGACGAACCGTCACCTCTACCGTCGCTGCCATCATATTAGAGTCACTGCGCTAGTAATATTTGAGCTAATGTAAACCTCTCACCTATGCACCCACAATTAGTCAATGATATTAGGGCCCACGATGTAGCGGGTGATGAGTCCGTCGTCATTTTGGACACAGATCCCGAGTTTCTTTACAACGTTTTCTTTCATCGTAAGAGTACATAAATATATACTTCAGTTAAAAAAATAGCGGGTGTCAAACCTGGACCACCGAAATGGAAGGCCGATGCCTACCACTGAGCCACCGAAGCTCGGGCATAAATTCGATCTCAAGTGACGTTATGTTTTTCAGATACATTGAAAAAAATTTAGAAAAAACTTGTTCTATGAGATTCTACCCGGGAATCAATCCCGAGACCTCGTAAGTCAAAATCGGACACCAACTACACTGTACCACAGAGGCGAACGTATTTTAAATGCAAAACACACGTACTTTTTCACACATAACGTAAAATTGAAAATATTTTTTTAAATAGCCAACCGGTTTCGCGGTTTACAGCGTTATCAGGCGAAATCGTTTAGCTATTTAAAAAATAATTTTCAATTTTAAGTTATGTGTGAAAAATAACATATGTTTCTCATTAAAAATATGAATATGTGGAAGTTTCACCAAGTGCCAACGATGAATAATACAGAATATTTGAAGACAATATTTGACGATATACATTTGTAGCTCTAGACAGTTAAAATAAGGTAAGTTTCAAAAAATGTAATTTTCTTTACTTCCTCGTGAATTTCACAAAGTGAAATTACTTTGCTCTTCTCAAAGCACTCCATTAATGACGATTTTAACGAATGGGTTTTGGCGGAGTTCCGTATTTAGAATAGGCACCCTTTAAATGCTTTTAGATGGGTTATATTGTACGAATATACTTCAATATTGTATATTATTCTCTATACAAATAAATAAAATTGGAGTGTCCGTATATAATATTGATTCCCTGTGTTGGTCCGGGTCTTCTGTGTACCAACTGCCTTCCTACCAGGCAACTTGAAAGAGGCAAGCATAGGTTAACTGGGTTGTTGGGGCTGTATGATGCCCAACATATTGGTCCTTCGAGCCGGATCCCCACGGCCAACATATTGGTCCTCCGAGCCGCGTCACTACCAACATGACCACTGGTGGTGGTAAAGTGCTGTGCAGCAACCCGCCCGGGTAGGGATCCACCGCCGTACCTATTCATACCACCATGATGACATTATCGTGTTCCAGGTAGGGTAGCCAGTAGATTTGAACATAAGTTCTAACATCCCGACCACAGGGATATAGTCCACTCTTTCCATCAGAAGAGCCGTGTGCCCGTTCGCATATATTATATATTATTATGTTTGTACTAAATGTGAATCTATGTTTACAAGGAACATATCTGAAATATTTGTCTGTCTGTTTGTACACGCTAATCTCTGAAACGAAATCTCTTTATTTTATATATTTCTAAAATAAAAGTAGCATAAGCTACTCCTCATTACGGGACTTTCACTGGCAGACAGGTGATGTATAAGGAGTAGCTTAGGTTACTTTCATTTAATTAAATTCAAACGCGACCGAAGTCACGGACATAACTAGTACTAAATAATTCAGATAACAATTTTGAAACCTCTAGCATAAAAAAACATATATCCTAGTTTATTTCCTAGTTTAAGAAATAGCATTGGAGGATAAAGGTTTCAAGTTTAGCTTTTTTTTTGTTATTTATGAGTAAATACTAGCATAAAAAATAATGTCACGCCCGTATCCAAGAAAGGGTAGACATTGGTGCATATACATCCACGATCAGCCAACATTAGATCCCATAATGTGACAGGTGGCAAGTCCGTCGCCACATCGGGCACAAATCCGAACTGAAGTAACGTTATCTTTCTCAAATAAACTGAGAAAAACTTATAAGGACACATTGTCCTACCATGGAATCAAACTTGGAACCTCGCGGCTCAAAGTCAGACATAGACTCTACTTGATCACAATCATTTATCTATTGTATTGTAGATAAAATTAAAAATAATAAAATTCAATAAAAGTGGCACTCGAAATATAACGTTATAATTCATATAAAGTACCTAATACGACATTCGAAATGTTGCGGAAATACTGGTCGCCGAGGGTTTATAGCTTTTTATTGTTGTGCTCGCACACCCGACCCATTTCGGGTGTGAATTATTTGGCAGCACTGCCTCGCGGAGCCTGATTTACATCACAAATCAGCATTATACCAGCGGCTCGCTGAAAAAAAGTTTTTAATACGACTGCGCTTTTAAGATATATTTTAACTTGCTTAATTATTTTTATTAGTGTTTATAATTTTTAAGTGCAATGTATAATATTTTCGTCAAAAATAATTTTTGGCCCGGTCTGGGCAGCTCGTAAGAGCACTGGTTATCTAAGTCACTTCCAACATGATCACTGGTGGTAGAGCGCAACTATAACTCGTTCGGGTTTTACCGCTTTATTCCTCCTGCCATAATGTCATTGTTATGTTCCAGTCCGAAGGGTAGGGTAAACTAGTAGTCTACTTCTTTCACAATAGCCCGACCACAGATAGTGACGCACCCACAACACCGTGTCTATAAGCTACGATTTTCTCTTACCATCAGGAGACCTTAGTGCTTATTCGCTATCTTATACCATAAAAAATCTGCCTATGAACACAATGAGTCATTGTTACCTTTAATTGTTGGCTCGTTAACCAATCAGATCATTTATAATTAGAAAGTCAAGTTCACATTGATCAGTTGAAATCATTCTTTCAAACGAAACGGTCGTGTCCCAATAAAAATATGAACTCTAATAACACACCTCTAGGAATAAAGACTTTTCTTTACGCGAACTTATTATAGTTACCAAAGATCTTAAGTCCATAAGGCACATAAGAAATAGGTTTGGCAGACAGACAGATAGACAGATAGACAGACAGACAGACAGACAGACAGACAGATAGACGGATAGACAGATGGACAGACTGACGGACAGACAAACAGACAGGCACGCAGGCAGGCAGATAAAAATACCAACTGATTTTTACAGGACTTTAATTAGCAGACAGCTCATGTAATAAGGAAAAGCTTAGGCTACTTTTATTTAAGAATTTTATTTTAATAATGGATAAAAATGTACCCAAAGTGGCGATAGGCTTGCTACCTATCACATCAGGGCTCTAGTAACTTGGCTAATCTTGGGTGTTCTAGTATGTCTAATGGACTTACGAGGCGTGAT